>LBNU01004648.1:45753-77878 GCA_014162995.1 Artemisia annua | reverse complement strand
CTTAAGGCACGATACTGGTCAGAAACTTTAAGTTTATGTTCAGTTAATAAAATTTCATTTTCATCTTAGTTGAACCATTATATTAGACAAAAGTTCATACCTCGGTTGAATGAGCCTCTCTCAAACAACTCATCCATATCATCTGATTTTCCATCTGCACAGCCATAAACACGTAAGTCAACAATAAGCAATTTTTACCAAATAACAAAAGGCCAGAGAAAATGCATATAAAATCTAATAAGAAGAAAGTCAAAACGCTTGTAAATTGCAATTAAAAGCCTCGGAACAGAAAAGTTTTTCACAAAATACCTCCTTACCATGGTCATCACATGAACGTTGCACGAAAACCGGAAGCATTTTACCATACTGTATTCCGTATTCCTTTTTTCACAACAGCTGTATGTCCAATATGAAATCTGTTTATACAGACCAATCGCAATGGTATGTATTGCTAGCTGTATAAACAGACCTCGCTGTCCATCCTCTTAAAGTCCTGGAAACCTCAGGGTACAGATATATGGAGTGGTTTTTCAAATATTTATAAGGCTCAGATTCGCACATGTAAAATCTGAAACAAAATACCGGCCATGGCTGCAATTCTAATTGAAATCATATTGCCTTACCAAGATACCGGTATCTGCAGATTATGTGAACGAAACATTCAACTGCGTACAGTTATCATCATTGCCTTAATCAAATAGATTATTTCCCTTCCAAGCATCATAGAAAACCTTGCATGACACAGATATTTATTCACAGCAAATACCTGACATGGCTGCAAACAGCAGACATGTTCGGCATGTCCTCCAAGGACCATTTGCACATTCAGGCAATCCTGAAAAGATTAACATTAAAAGCATCTAAACAGGACATGGCGGTAGCGGAGGATACACTCGGCATGGCTGCGACTGCAGTAGGTCACCCTGCCAAGATACGGGTCATCTCACGTTTACCGAACAAACCCCAATTCATCACAGCCCCGAAAATTGCTAAGATTTGTGAGTGTGGGACCGGATAAAAGGGTATCCGACCAGCCGCGGCTGCAAGCACGACGTCGTGCTGCCCCGCCAAGATACGGGTCGCTTTCATCCATCACGATCCAGCAACTTACATTTGTCAGGATACCCAACCCATAAGACTACTATCCACAACCCGTATCTCTTATTTCATCAATACCTTTATTTACCAAAAAATATACATAGTCCCACATAAAGTTTTTATTTTTACATTTCTTGAACACGATAACTTTACTATGTATAACTGTTTCATGTTACACTTATAAACTACAGAATTTTAACATTAAATTAGTTGATGTTATTTTACACATAACCGTAAGACAAAAAATAAGCTGATACTTCTTCAGAATGTCCAAACGTTTGGCTCAGATTTGGAATTGCGTGTGCAGATAAAAGGGTATGCAACCCGCCATGGCTGTAAACACGATGTCGTGCTGCCCCGCCAAGATACGTGTTGACCTCACCTTTCACAATCCAGCCCTTTGTGTAGGTTTATTTCTTTATTCATTTGTTGTCTTCCAACCCTTTGTGTTTACTGCTTTACATGTTGACGAACTTGGTTTACCTCCAGTCCCCCGTGCATCTCTACGTGGTTAGGAAATTCCAAATTCATAAGTTTTATCTGGCACAGTGTGATTAATGCTCTAAGAACATTATTTTTGGATTTTTTTTTTCTTTTTTTACATTAACATTCTTCATTTATGCAATTTACCATCCGAAGACCGCTTCTGGCTATCATGTGTGTGTTTGATTCATTGCCCATTCTTATTTCATTAACTGTTTTCTTTGTATTAAATATGTGTGCAATTGCTGTTGCATTCAAGTTTCTAGCTTTCAGGCAGTGTGAACAATTTTATAGCCTGAAAATCCTATTATAAATCCAGTCCATTTTATATGTTTCTTTCCATAATTGATTAGTTGACCCAAATTACCATCCAAACATGAATATTGAAACACATGGTTGATGGTTGGGTGTAGCAATTTGAACACATCCACGGATGACAAGCGAGACAATCTTCTTAATCCTGAGTTACTAGTATATTTTTGCACTTGCAAAAATGTCGCATTAGCTGGTACAGCAGTTCAGGCCACAAGCATTATCGATCCTGACTTTCTTTCTAAGGGGTGTGGATCCTATAGACGCAAGTGGTGTTCTTGTTAATGCATACGGACTCCCCAAAAATCAAACAATCAAATTTCACAAGTCATCAAGAATAAGCTACAGTTTGACATGAAGCAGATTTGTGTCTCCTTTCCAATGCAATAACTCAAAGGTACCATTTATTATTGAAACAAACAGTCCTACCCAAGCAGGATTACAACTACAAGTCTACAAGGTGAAAGTAATATGTTTGACCTCAAAAGTCAAAAAGATTGATTAAAATAAGTCTTCCGAAAAAACACAAGCTGGATAAGTTATCTTCCAAATATCCAATAAAACAACAATAACACCCTGTGCTCTGACGACTCGGATATTATCACTCATCACTGGACATTTTAGCTTTGCGGCTATTCTTTTCCTCGACACCTGATTGAGAAAATCTGCGTCTAAGAACCTCAAGAACTTCTTCAAACTTTAAGCCTCTACAGGTTAAAAGGACCATTTCGTGGTATAGTACATCCGCCATCTCTGATACAGTTCGTGATTCGTCCTCATTCTCTTCAAGTATTCTGCAAAACTCATCCGCTTCTTCACTGCAAAAAAGCAACAAATGAAGTTTTGTTGAAGCTCAAAACTTTGATTGCATGGTGCGAGAAAAATGAAGACATGGTTGCAGGTTTTACTAATTAAAAATATGAAAAGAAACGGATAAAATGGTACATAATGAAAAGACCAACATACCGGATCTTTGAGCACAGTAACTTATCGTCAAGTAATAAATGTTTCGTCCATGATGGTTTGCCTTCTTGAGGTGCAGACAATTCTTCTTTTCTTTGGGCAAGTGTAGATTCCAGTGAGTACAATGTCGTCAATGCCAGATTATTTTCTTTAACCTTAACAAAACAAACTGAAATTAACATAATTTTTTTTTAAAAGATCATGATTACATAGCGCTTGCAGGTAAGTAAAGGGACACCTCTGCTTTATTTCGACCCACCTAAAGTCTATTTCTGATGCATACAACCTCCAACTTCGTCTTCAGCAATTGAAATACCAGGGGAAAAAAAAGTATTAAAGCGTCCTGTATTCTGATATTGTACAACTGTATAAGTAGAAGACTGTACATTGGATGGTCTTTGCTGGATAAGATTACACGCTAGGAAGTATTGGAAAAAAAGGCCTTCTTGGGCAAATTAGCATCAAAAGTCTGAACCCACTCCATTCTGACTGCCCATTAACAGTTCGATTTGTGCAGTTGGGTAACCTGAAAACCAAGATTAGCGTATATTAGCAATGTACACCCTTAACGCCAGCAAGCATACTAAAACAAACACCCCCTTAAATAAAAAGAAAAGTGAAGCGAATTTGCCAAAACATAAAGTTACATGTTGTGTAACAACAGCCTATAATTGTATAGTCGGGTGGACGCCTTTTAATTGATATGATAACAAACACTGTAGCATGTGCCTTTGTGCAGGGTTTCCCAGGCTGAAGCTTATTCACCTGACCTGATAGACAACAATACATCAAGGTTAGATTACATAATCTGTCACTATACTCATCCATAGATTTAACCAATGTGATATAATCAAAATGTGTCCATTAAAGACCGATGTATGCGTTTATTGAGGCTATTAAGCACTAGTGGGTATGCAAGTGAATCACCGTGGTTTCATGTCTACCATTATCAACCACTGGAAGATGTAAGTACATTTGATCATGGATGTTCTGCATAAAAAGAATTTGGTGGTTTTATGCCCAAAAAAAAAAGCAACGAATGGTTTTAGCTTTTCAATTTACCTTGACACATCTCACTTTAAGAAATAAGTTGTGATGACAAACATGATTTTACCTTATATAACAAATAAGAACTATATAAACTGAAAGAATTCACTAACCATATATGGCACCAAGTGATAACTTCTCCATGTACTTGAGGTTCCAGTACTGGACACCACTATACGATTTGTAAAATTACAATGACTCGCAAATCTATAGTGTTATATCTTCCAAGTGTCACAATTAAACCATAATTTTTATCCTTAGATAACATGATTAGTGTTATCAGTTTTGATTAAACAATAAAGAGTTTTTGATGCTTTTGTCTTGGATTATTTTAAAGTTCATATTGGACTTTTTATACGACGGCCACGTGATATTGTTTGAGTTTTAGTCTAACCTACAAGATCAGTTTTAAAGTTTCAAAGATTTACTAGGTCTCTACCCGTCTGATGGACGGTTTTCTTAATCGCTGATTAAAATCATAGTTAAGATATATTATAATTATAGTAGAACGCACACACTTTACGGCCGATAATATTAAAGGAGTCATGAAAGAATAACGTGACATTTCTTTGACATAATTTAAATCATAGACACCAAATAACATTAGATATGTTTCATGCACAAATGGAACTAAAAATCATGAGCGAATAAAATCACAATTGGAACTCTATCGAGTAGTCTGGTTAGTTAGATAGAAATTATCTTATTAAAAAAAAAAGAAAAAAGAAACATGATTCTAAAAATTAATATCGGTAGGCAAATTTATAAAGGTAAATATCACATCCCTGATCGGCTAAAAATATATAAATACCAATAAGAAAGAATATTTCACTTCCATTTCAATCAGCCATTGTATTTCTTTACATGCAGTTATCAAAAAGGAGATTAGTCATTTCCAGCTTCAAACAAAACATCATTCACAAAATTAGATGAAACAAAAGCATATCACATATCCAAAGGAAATGTCATCTAATCTAACTGCTGTCTAGGTTATTTAAAACTTACGACCTTCCATATTCGCCAAACCAGTGAAACTTGATTCAGCTTATCTATATATCTGCAGCAGGCCAATCGAGGAACTTGGAACCTTGAAGGGAAGGTGGGAGAAATGACTGGACAGCAGAAGGATTATCGGGAGTATAGATATAACCTTTTGCATACCCTAACTCTTTCATCAACTTAGTAGGCGCGGTTCTCAGATGCAAAGGCACACCCTCATTTTGCCCAACTGAATCTTTCACAGCCTTTGTAGCAGCCTTTAATGCTTTGTACACAGCTATCGATTTTGGAGCAAGCGCTAGATAAACAACACACTGTGCTAAGTTAAGGCTGCACTCTGGCATACCAAGAAAATGGCACGCCTGATAACAAGAAACAGCCTGTGGGAGAGCTAAAGGGTCAGCCATTCCAACATCTTCACTCGAAAACACTATAAGTCGGCGTGCAATGTAAAGCGGCTGTTCTCCACCTTCCAACATCCTTGCCAGCCAATAAATCGATGCATTTGCATCACTTCCTCTCATTGACTTATGCAATGCACTTATAAGATTGTAATGCTGTTCACCGTCTTTGTCATAAGAAAGATGCTTACTTTGCAACGCTTGTTTTGCATCATCTATATTCACACTTAAAACAACATCAACATTCTTCTTATCCAAATCCAAGACATTATTCCCATTGTAACCTAAGCGTGCAGCAGCGGCAATAGACGAGATTTCTAACGCATTAAGCGCCACACGTGCATCTCCATCACAATGCTGCGCCAAATACTCAACAACTTCATCACTAACTTGAATCTCTTTCGGTATAAACCCTAAACTACAAACCAACCCTTTGTCACGATCATCAGTAGCACGCCTTAGAATAGCAGCAATATGCATGGGTTCAAGCAAATTAAGGGTAAGCACTCTACAACGAGACAACAAAGGAGTAATCAAGTGGAACGAGGGGTTCTCAGTAGTAGCACCAATAAAGACAATACTACCATCCTCGATAACCGGCAAAAAAGAATCCAACTGCGACTTATTAAACCTATGAACCTCATCAACAAACAACACAGTCCTGACAGTACTATTAATATTAATTCTCCTCGCTTCGTCTACAATATCTCTAACATCCTTAACACCAGCAGTAACAGCAGAGAGAGAAACAAACCGATACGAGGAACTTAAAGAGCACGAATTAACAATAGCGCGACCGATAGAAGTCTTACCAGTACCAGGTGGGCCCCATAGGATAAAAGAAGGCAGACGATTCGCTTCGACAGCTGACCGAAGGAAAGACGATTTGTCAGAGAGGAGATAGTCTTGTCCTATTACGTCGTTGATTGTGTGGGGACGCATTCTCTCTGATAACGGCTTTTCGCGCTCTTTTCTTTTTTTACTACTAATTGATTGCTGTTGTTCTTGTTCATGTTGTTTGAGAGACTTGCGACGGACGGTTGAGAAGTAGTGTTTGGGGACATGGGGTGTTTGGATTGGGGTGAAGAAGAAGAGATGATTAGGGGTGTTTGGGTTTAGGGTTTTGTGGTGGTGGAGGAGACGAGAGATCATGAATCTGGATGCCATTGATTTTGGAATTATGACCAAGATTTTTTTTAGGGTTTTGCGTTGGAGAAGAAATGGTTTTCACATTTTTCTTTAAGGGTAAATTACACCGTTGGTAGGGATAACCCGCGGGTACCCGGCGTAAATAGGTGGGTAAACGCGTCAATTTTTACCGATGGTGGTGGGTTGTGGGTGAAAATCTGTACCCATTAGTAGGTGGCGGGTGAGCAGTGGCGGACCCAGGATTTTTCAAGGCAGGAGGCAATTTTTTTTTTTTTTTTTTTTTTTTTTTTTTTTTTTTTTTTTTTTTTTTTTTTTTTTTTTTTTTTTTTTTTTTTTTTTTTTTTTTTTTTAAATTCGTGATGCACTTTAATAAAAATGTCCTAATTTTATTTTTTTACACTAAAAACTAAGGTTTTTACATTTTTGGCTTCAAGGTGGGGGGAAATTTGATTTTTTGGAGGGGTGCACTTTAATAAAAAGTTCCCAACAAAATTTTTTACACTAAAATCTGAACTTTTTCGGCGAGCCGTGGAGGGCACCGCCCCCCTAAAGTGTCTACCTAGGTCCGCCCCTGCGGGTGAGTGACGGGTGAGGCATACGGCATACCCATCGTGGGTAAACTCATGACACCCATTTAAAATATCCACGGGTATACCCGTCAAAATACCCGTGGGTGTACCCATAAACCCATGTTAAAAATAATTATACTAATTAACATATTTATGATGTTGCAGGTATACATTTAATAGTTACCAAGTCTCTAGAAAACTTATTATTCTAAAAGTTTGTTTGAGTTTCAAAACTAAAAACAGAATATGATAGATCAAATAATTAAAGTTGTATACATGGTAACATGTATAATCTTATACTCTTAGTTTGTCCTTGTGCTGAAATACATCTTACCCGCTTCTTTATTGCTCGCACTTCGACTCACCTGTAACTTCAATTATTCTCTTTATCAGGTACACACCTAATACATCTAAGTATTTTAGTAGGATGCTAAGAACGCCAATAATTTTTTGTTTTGCTAAAGATGTTTTAACTTATTTTACTTTATCTCTATAATGAACAAATATGAATGTCATTTGGTGCACTCATGTTTGATTGCTATTTTCAAACAAGTGTTTACGTATTTTGTGAACTCGGTATTTGGCAAATTGATTGGTGTCTTATTACGCAGTTTCGTAATTAGTTTTCATATCATGGTTTTGTAATTTTGTTGCATAACGCTAACCCACGGGTTTACCCATGGGCAACAAATACCCGTGGGCATGGGCATGGGTAGAAAATTGTACCCATTGGCGGTTGACGGGTGGGTGGCGGGTGAGAAAAAAAACTACGTGGGTGGGTGACGGGTTAGAGGTACCCGTGCCCATTGCCCACGGGTGCCATCCCTAACCGTTGGTCTTTATGGTTAGGCCCGATTGCGGGATAACGGCTGTCGATGTCGTTAATCCTTTTTTGTCGGAGAAGAGATAGACTTGTCCTATTACATCGTTGATTGTGTGGGGACACATTCTCTCTGATAACGGCTTTTCGCGCTCTTTTCTTTTTTTACTACTAATTGATTTCTGTTGTTCTTCTTGTTCATGTTGTTGTTGTTGTTTGAGAGACTTGCGACGGACGGTTGAGAAGTAGTGTTTGGGGACATGTGGTTTTTGGATTGGGGTGAAGAAGAAGAGATGATTAGGGGTGTTTGGGTTAAGGGATTTGTGGTGGAGGAGGTGACGAGAGATCATGAATCTGGATGCCATTGATTTTGGAATTATGACCAAGAATTTTTTTTAGGATTTTGCGTTGGAGAACAAAATGATTTTTCACATTTTTTTAACACCATTTTTTTAAGCACACCATTTTGTACAACATTGTAATGCACAGAGAGCACACAGTACAACACTGTACTACATAGAGTGTGGTGCAAGAATAAAAAAATTGGTGTGCGAATCACCTCCCTTTTTCGCTTTTTAAAGGTAAATTACACCGTTGGTCTCTATGGTTAGGCCCGATTGCGGGATAACGGCTGTCGATGTCATTAATCCTTTTTTGTCAATGTTGTTACACGTCTGGTCCCTCGAGCCCCATTAGTTTTAACTGGTGTTAGTTTGACTTTTCAACGTGGGCATTTTAGTAATTTCAAATTTTCATCATTTCCCCATTGGTCCCTGACTTATAATTTAAAACTGTAACTGTTATCGAGGTAATTTTTTTGTCTTTTTTATTTACATCATCGGTCCCTAAGATTTTCTTTTTGTCTTTTCTCCACTTACACCTGAGGTAAAAGCAAGAACCATATAAATCGTTGGATCCAAATATTTTCAGGTATTGAAACTCAGCCATGTCAGTTCACATATAGAGGCTGTCAATGTAAAATAGTTTTCCATCTTCTCGAAAACGTAATTTTAAACATTTATATTGGGGTAAATTACACAGGTCGTCCCCAAGGTCAACCCCGTTTGCATGTTTGGTCCCTAGATAACGGGGACTCTCATACGGGGTCCCTTTTTGACACTGTTGATGTCCGTTTGGTCTCTCGAGCCTCGTTATGGATAACGACTGTCATCTCCTTCGTTACTCAGGCCACATCGCCTTTCGGTTCAAGAGTAAAAGCGTCTTTTCAATTTTATTTTTCATTGCACGTTTTGTCCCTGACTATTATTTTACAGATTTTGTCTTTTATTACACTTCAGTAACGTTTATTGTTATCTTTTCTATCTTGTAGCTTTTGCCCGTTTGGTCCCTCATTTCAATATTTGTTCCTCTCAACTGTTTATATTCCAGCTTTGTACAATACCAAACGAAGTGATCTAACCCATTATGTTATTTAGTTGCAAGTAATTAAGCATACAAAGATTAGAAAGTTTTGTACAATACCAAACATGCCCTAATATCGTTTAATACCCGACACAATTGCATACCTGGTTTGTTTTTATTCTGTAGTTTGTAGTTTGATCTTGCAAGTTGATCAATATGCAGAATGGAACCGGTTTGAGGGTCAAACTTAACACCCTGGAAAGTAAAAAATCACCATTGCCAATACGAACTACGGAGTATACACTCAAAATTACCGAAGTTATCAATTTATACGACGTTTTGCGCATGACTAACACATTGCACCCTTTTTTCCATCAAGACATCATGAATCGAATATTATAATTAGAATTATAAATTATATTAAAGGGCAGTCCTCGAGAATAACAACATTAAGGGTGTCCTTGATTAAGGGTCTTAAGGGGTAGGGAATACAAATGTAATGATTGATGGTGATTGATATGCTATAATGCAATGGACTATTAACTACTATTAAGCAATCCCCATTCCCCACCATTTTAAAAGTAACGAGCTTGTTTGCCCGCGCGTTGCTGCGGTATGCTTTATGGATTAAGTTTTTTGTTAGATTTTTTGCAAGTTTTTTGTTAAATGAGTTCATGCGATTAAATTTTGCATAATATCACCAATTAATAAGACGCAGGCAAAAATCGTTGAAGAGAATGAATTTCATAATAATAATACTAACAAAAACAATACTTAAAATTTAAAGATAAACTTAGTGTCTACATGTAATCAATTAGATACAAATTACCATCGTGTGATGCGTTCAAAGTTTAAAACACTTGAATGAAAGCCAATCTAGTAGTTCAATTGACATAAGATATATGCATATCAGACAATATATTAGCAAATGCACTTTGATTCACTAATCTCCATTATTCTCTCAATCCCAACCTGTTCAAACCAAAAAAGTAAATATCATTAAAGTTGAATGCATAACGGCTTTTGATGAAAGTTGAATACTATCAGTATCAATATTGCAAAGAGTCTAATTATCAAGGGCATTAGACATAGGAAATACATGTGTTTTGGTTATAGCTTGCTTAAATTTTGCTGCAAGGCAAAATAGTTGGTATCCATTTTGCCTGCACATCTTCAAATCCAAACACCCCTATTCAATTAAACATATCAAGCATGATAACTGCTTCATGTTTAACTTCAAACCTCAAATACACGAATCACATTTGACACTAAAAATTATATATAGTTAACATTTTAATCCTTCAAAATGTAGGAGGCCATTGACCATTCTGGTTGACGTGTTTTTAATTGTAAATCCAAACACTCATCTTCATTTAACGATTGGTAAAATTTATACTGCAACAAAAAACAGTTTGTATTCATTTTTCCTACACGCCTCTAAATCGAAACACCCCTATTCATTTAAACGTATTGTAATAAAATCGATAAAATATACTGGAACAAAGTCCCGTCTGCATAAGATTGTTTACAAAACCAAAATTAGAGTCCAAACAATGAAATAAAAATCGATAACATATAGTGGAATAAAGAGAATGTCGCCAAAAGATTATTGCACAAAACTTACTAACCTCGAGGTTGAATGCTACTTGATTCCGCATATTTAGTTTCGGGAACATAAGTCACCAAAGGATCATTAGAACTTTCGTTTTGCAGATGGTCATCGGCATCCAACTGTGACCTTGTAGCACCACTCAAATCAAATAACTTTAATCCAGTGTGGGTAACACGACTTGATTGTTGCTGAGTCATGGCTATAGAGCCTTGCGTAATCCCACCAGTTTGTTAAGTTACGGCTGTTGGAACAGGTGCAGACAACATTAAAGAGTTCCTTACCTGCAGCAAATTGTTAATAGTAAGGATATAACAAATAAGAAAAAACACATAACAGCTTTTATGCCATTTAGAGCTTATCATTATACAAAATGCAGGGAAGAAAAGCATATATAACAAAAAAATAGATTTAGTACCACATTCTAACTATGCATTTACTAACCTGATCTTAGGTGATGACTAATGACCGGTATTTTGTACTTACTAAAAGCACAAAATCAACTGCTTTTCTTTTTATAATCATAATTTTTGCAACAATCTTGTATCTATATACCATTCCATCAACTTGCTAACTTTGATTTGATTAAGAGTGATGACAGAACCATAGTCTGGCATTTAAGATAGGAATAACGCTTCACTATGTATCGACATCGACGACAATATATGCACAACACATGTTGTACGCAATTTTTCGACGTGAATGCTCTTTATAATATTCTCAAACATTGAAGTAACTATTTAGCAAGTAACTATTTAGAAATAATGCAGCAAATGCGATTCCATTTTTCTTATTGGTGAAATTTTACGCATTACAACAATCCATGTTCCTCGATCATTTGGTAAAATTTTGATTCGACCATTTTTCCATTACTATCACTTATGCAAAATAATCACATATGCAAAATCAAAACCGTTGTGGCTCCAAACCCCAAACAAATTCACATATGCAAAATCAAAACCCTACAAATCAAAAAGTTTAATCTTTTATATAAAAGTTGTAAAGGATATAAATTTAAAGTCAAATAATAAAAAATTAATTAAAACTTCAAAAAAACATATGATGAGACTTACTGTTGGTGGCCGGAGTGAAGACGATGCACAAGGTTTGCCGAAAAACCCCACAGTTGCTCATATCGAATTCAGTTCCAAGACTAACAGGTAACCTAACCTGTTAAACAATGCTTGTCAAACTCTCAACATGTAATAATAATATGTATAACATCATGGTAACACATTGTATGTACTAATTTAGAGTCGAGAAATATTCTATGTATAAAGATGTTTCATTACCTGATAAACGCAAGGGCTTTGTCAATATGAGATTTACCAATTCATCATCTTTTAAGATATTTCGTCCTGCTTTCTTCCAAGAATGTATTTTGAAGATTCAAATATTTTTTTTTCCTGAAATTCAAAATAAATGGTTATCTTAGACTGTATTCCATCATGCTTATGTTAAGAGTAAAATAAGAAAATAAGTGGTTCTCAAACACCCTACAGATAGTTACTAATATAAATTTTAATTGTTTCTACTGAGAATGAAGATGTACCTGATTGAGAGCACCATTCTTTTGCAGTGGCAATTGCTGATCTGTTGCCTTTCGTTGTGTAACTGGAACGTGTGAATTCGTCTTACCCAACAGTTCTGACATACTTTATAACTGATACTGTAGACACATTCAATCGCAGCATCCTGCATCATTTAATATTTGTTATTATGTAATTAAATATTGACAGATATAAATTCTAAAATTGGTTGTTTTAATAACCCGTCCTAAACACCCCTACTATGTCTAAAAGGGAACAAATCATTTTCCTACTATATAACATGAATTCCTTTCATTATCACGTCAATGTTTCTTATCATGAAAGCATCACGTAAATTGACTTTAAGCCTTTCTAGGAACTAAGAGCTTTCCTTCAGTACAAAAAAGCAATATCAAAAATTATAATCCATCTAAACAACTAACCAAGTGAAGTAATGTTCATTGGCCAAAACACTACTAACCTTACCTTCTTCACTTATTCATGGGCTAAATACTATCTTCCAATGGTCATGGCTTAGTAGGTGCACCAAAATTGGACTATTAGACAACTGAAATTGAAAATTTAGAAATAAGATACCTTTGCAGTCGTTGCTCCTTTACCTTATTTTGAACCCCATTTATCTCTCTAGGGGACGTGAGCCTTAGCTACTCGAGTTTCCAACACCTCCCTTAAACCGGCCTTGAGATCTAATTCCAACTCAACTTTCCCCACCTGCAATAACAAACATAAACCCATAAACCACCACAGAATACAGATCATGACATACTTTTAGGAATAAATAATTGCACACAAACCTGCTTCTCGAATTCCTGGGCTTGTGTGGCATATATCATCCAGCGGTGTAGCTGCATATATCACCACAGAATACAGATCCTTAGACTCAGTGAGATATCATCCAGCGGTGTAGCTGCAACAAACATAGGCCGTTTTTTAGACCAGTATCACACATGTTCGTTATGTCTGCCTCGCCTAAATCCAATCTGTTACAACAGGAAAAAGGTATGTTACTCACGGCCATTCCAATCACCACGATGAACGATTTATAAAACCCAATGCACACAAAATGACACTTAAAAAGCCTTAATTTTTGGTCACTGCTAGCAAGTAAACTTAATAGATTCGACATACCCAAACTAATACTCATACCAGCACAAAACAGATAAATGTGCTGCTCATGTAAATTTTGGTACATTCACTATAACAAAACATGTAACAATCGCGAAATATAACAAAAAAAATAATAAAATAAAAAAATACACAAACAGCGATGATATTTTTCTAAATCTACAGTTTTCATGATCACCTAGGTATAATAAATTGAAATTTTCTAAAGGAGTTACGTTATAAAATCATTTCAGTTAAGTACAAAATGCAATGGAGTTTGATAAGCTTGATGTACTAAATTAGAGACCGGTACAATAGATTATCAAAAGTTGTTACTGCGTCTTTTATTGGACTTTGACCGTCTGTGTACATAACAACACTAAGCATTTCTACAAATGAGTATTAGGATGTACCTTCGGATAGCTTGGTTGCATTCAAGTTGAAGCGCCTAGAACTTCTTCCACTTTGTCCCGATAACAGCATTAAGATCCCAATGCTTCTCCTCCACCTTTTTCTTGAATTTCGCATTTTCTGCACAAATCATATTCCAGTTAATGATTAATTTGTTTAGCAATTTGTAGTCTACAGCATGACTTTGGGGTCAGAATCCTACTTTTTAAATGCAAACTCACTATTTATTTTTTGCTGATTTAAGGGTGTTTGTTTTAGCTTTTATTTATGCTTATGAGCCTATCTTGTGATTAGTTATCGAAAGCCCATTGCTTCCTGCTTCTTTTCTGAGCTATGACTTAATCATATATACACTCCAAAATCAAAATTTGTGTAAGCTAAACTAACCATTTAAAATGGTACACGCTAAAAAACAGTTTTGTTTTTAATCTCTAATAAACATCAGCCGAAAATCTAATAATGCATTATACAAACAAACAAAAGATATTCAATTTTTTTTAAAGCCAACTCACCAATCTTTCACGCCTCTTCTTCTCCCGCACCTGATTCTCTTAAACGTCCTTGATCCAACAACACAACAAAAGCAATGACCCTTAACGAAGATATCATAACTTATCTTGAAAAAAAACAAAAAAACACAAATTGTGACAACTTAACATTACATAAGAAGAAAAATTCATGAAGAAAAACATACAAAGACAACCTTATGACTTGTTTCCTTTCGAACAGATTCTTCACCCGAAACATGCTTAGCCGATGATTGTATCAGATTTTAACAATACCAACAAACTCTTATATCTGCAAGTATTAGCTTTTAACATAGCTCTTACCAGCAAATTCTTGTATTACCCGAAACCGCTCGAATGTGTGCTGCATGCAATCCAAAACCAACAATTCAGAAATAAATTTTAATAATGGAATCAGAACAACCATTCAGAGTAGAGTTAAAAGAAGAAAAGTACCTCAATTAGGCTGACTGATCGATATCCGGAATTCATACGATAAACAATAATGCTAAACATAAAGTTGTTATCGGTGAACCTGTTTTCCAGAGATGTAAAAAATGTGTTGCAATAAAATATTAGCCTTAGATCTATGGTGTTCAGGTCATAGAAGTTCCCGAATTCCCCTACGGCTACAAAGAAACCCGGTTGCATAGCAGGCATATATGCTACGCCATCCGGTCGTTGCCCCCACAAAGTTAGGGTCGGAACATCTCACCGAAATTCCAACAATCATCACAGGCATAATAACTTTTGCCAAAAACAATGTTACTTATATAATTCATCAATAACCGAGTTCACAAAGGCGGAACAACCGATGTGGCTACGTCGATGTGGCTACGTTAGTGTAAACGGCCGGCCAAAATACGCCTGATGTTAGGCCATTCATCAATAATTCAATAACCGATTTGACAAAGCCGGAACAACCGCTATGGCTGCGTTAGTGTAAACGCCCCGCCAAAATACGGCTACTCTCAAGCGATTCATCAATAAGCGATTTCACAAAGGCGGAACAGCCGCGATGGCTGCGTTAGTGTAAATGCCCCGGCAATATACGGCTGCTCTCAAGGGCTTCATGAATAAGCGATTTCACAAAGGCGGAACAACCACTATGGCTGCGTTAGTGTAAACGCCCCTCCAATATACGGCTGCTCTTAGGCCTCTAACAATTTGAATAACATGCTCTGCAACCAAAAGAAACCCGATCACTTCCATTATAGGCAGATATAATCAACTATTCAAAGGTAACAAACATAAACTATGAACTTATATACAGTCTCACATCAACAAAAGCATACACGAATCGCTAATAACTACAGATAACACCTGTTTATTCATATTGTCACGAATATACGAAACAACAACCAAATAGCAGAATCTACAAAACACATTAACCGAAACTAAACTTATAAACATAAATAAATCAACAAAACCGTCAAACAACCAAAAACAACATATAACTTGATAGCATTACTACCCCCCCCCCACAACAAAACCGTAATGAAAACGATATTAACTACATATAACATCTATTTCATCAAAAGTAATTAGGCAACCCCATTAACCACAAAATTTTATTAAAAAAACAAAATTAACAAAATAAAACCCAAATTGAAGCAAAACCCTAAATTTATCTTCCTTAAACTTCATAAAACCCACTATCAATCCTTCAAAATACTTCCTTCACACTATAACCTAGCCACAGTTTTTTTTGATCAACAAATTACTGCAAAATATCTACCCTAAAATTACACCTAATAAACGCACAAATCTAACATCAACAAAAACGGGACCCTAATCTTAAAACCCTAAATCTAAAAACCATAAAATTAAAAACAAATAAACCACCATAAAAAAAATCATACTTTTTTTATGTCGCCAGCATACAAAAATCGTTTATGGATGTATCTGTGTTTTGCGGATTAGAATATGAAGAATCCAGAACCCATCTTTATCTTTTCACACAAAAAAGATGTGGATAGAAAGATTGGGAAACACTATATGTAACATATGGCGCAATGACAGCCACAAAACGACTAAAATAATAATATCACTGTTCCTATCACTGTTCACCCCCTCACAGGCAACTGTAGTTGCAAAAAAACCCATCGGATCAGATCAAATCGGCGTTGGTTAGCTTCCCCGGACCTGCACCGATTGGATCTCAAAAAGTTAAAGGAGGTGTGAGTGAGGTTGAACAGTCGGACTCTCTCGGGTTATATCAAATTGTTAAAAGGGACGGGTTTCAATAGCAAACGGGCTAGCAAAGCCCAACGAATAGTATAGAGATATAATGACCCTATAATGCATTAATTTTCAACTTTTTATATCTTCCTTAATTTTCTCTCCACTCTTTCACATTATAACTTCTCACAACCATATAATCCCTTTTTATATCTTTAATTCCATCCATTGTACACATTTTTTTGTATCATTTTCTTTTCTTAACTAAACAAAACTTATGACAACAATTGCTATTTGTGTCTAATAGAATGTTGAATCTATGTATCCTTGATAGATCTTGTAGCTCTCGTTGATCGTTAGCAGTGTCTATGTAATCACAAACACTCTAATAGAGAATCTCCAAAGCTTGTACTCTAATGCGGAAAACAAATACAAGCATAAACAATAAATACTAAGAACGCTTAATCCTCTATGGATTATATATTGAAAACTTGTAAACTCGTTCGTTTCATAAAACATAAACTTGTGTTCCTTTTATATACAAGGAACCCTAACCTAAACCGTTTCCCAAGAAACGTATCTTCTATAAACTTTAAATAATATGCATTATCTTTTCCTAATATAACTCATGCATATCCTAACTACATTACATAATACGCGGCTAAACATTATCCGCAGAAACTAAATATGCTGATACATAGTCTTCAGCAGTATCTCTTATTCAGCAGAATATGGTCTTCAGCAGATTCCCTTCAGCAGTAACCATCAGTAGATTCCACACTTAGCAGAATTCCCAACAATCCTCCCCTAATCTTGAAGTTGACCTGGGTTAAGTTCAAGATTTCTTGATAGATCATGAAGACAGCATAAGCCTAGAGGATTGACTTCGAACATCAGCAGCAAAGAACCAAAACTGAACATCTCTATGATGATAGACTTGAAATACCAGATCTTTGCAGCAACACTTGTCAACAGATACATCAAAACATGATAAGTTTCAGACTATTCTCATCACATCCAGGTGTGTTAACTCCTGTGAGAGGTGAATCATTGAAAATAATGGATTTGATGTCTCTTTACCAATAGCCATCACTACTGGAGTAGCCAAATGTTTAAGTTCGAAAACTATGGTACACTGATAACCATATGATTTTTAGTAAATCATCAACTATAAACGGATTTGAGTTGTCTTTACCTGTAGCCGTTTGCTCAGGACTAGCCAATTCTTAAAGGAAACATCCTTGGTGAATTGATAACCAATATGGATTTCCACAGCCTTTACCATAAGCCATATACTCATGGGCTAGTCAACTCTTAGGATTTTCATTGAATAAGAGCCATGGTAAATTGATGACCATTTCAACTATCAGTAATTAAGCATGGGTGAGTTATTACGTCGTTGATTGTGTGGGGACGCATTCTCTCTGATAACGGCTTTTCGCGCTCTTTTCTTTTTTTACTACTAATTGATTGCTGTTCTTCCTGTTCATGTTGTTGTTGTTTGAGTGACTTGCGTCGGACGGTTGAGAAGAAGAGATGACTAGGGGTGTTTGGGTTAAGGGATTTGTGGTGGAGGAGACGAGAGATCATGAATCTGGATGCCATTGATTTTGGAATTATGACCTAGAATTTTTAGGGTTTTGCGTTGGAGAAGAAATGGTTTTCACATATTTTTAGGGTAAATTACATCGTTGGTCCCTATGGTTAGGCCTGATTGCGGATTCAGACCTAGATAACGGTGGTCGATATCGTTAATCGTTTTTTGTCAATGTTGATACCCGTTTGGTCCTTTGAGCCCCGTATTTTTAACTGGTGTTAGTTTGACTTTTCAACGTGGGCATTTTAGTAATTTCAATTTTTCATCATGTCACCGTTGGTCCCTAACTTATATAATTTAAAAATATAATTTTTATCGAGGCATAATTTTTTATGTCTTTTTTATTTACATTATCGGTCCTTAAGATTTTTTTTTTTATTTATTTTTATTTTTTTTTGTCTTTAATCCACTTACACCCGAGGTAAAAGCAAGAACCATATAAATCATTGGATCCAAATGTTTTCAGGTGTTGAAACTCAGCCATGTCAGTTCACATATAGAGGCCGTCAATGTAAAATAGTTTTCCATCTTCTCGAAAACGTAATTTTAAACATTTATATTGGGATAAATTACACAGTTCGTCCCCAAGGTCAAACCCGTTTGCATGTTTGGTCCCTAGATAACGGGGACTCTCATACGGGGTCCCTTTTTGACACTGTTGATGCCTGTTTGCTCCCTCGAGCCTCGTTATAGATAACGACTGTCATCTCCTTCGTTACTCAGGCCAGATCGCCTTTCTGTTCAATGGTAAAAGCGTCTTTTCAAATTTATTTTTCATTGCACGTTTTTTCCCTGACTATTATTTTACAGATTTTGTCTTTTATTACACTTCAGTAACCTTTACTGTTATATTTTTTTATCTTGTAGCTTTTGCCTGTTTGGTCCCTAATTTCAATATTTGTTCCTCTCAACTGTTTATATTTCAGCTTTGTGCAATACCAAATGAAGTGATCTAACCCATAATGTTATTTAGTTGCAAGTAATTAAGCATACAAAGATTAGAAAGCTTTGTACAATACCAAACATGCCCTAATATCGTTTAATACCCGACACAATTGCATACATGGTTTGTTTTTATTCTGTACTTTGATCTTGCAAGTTGATCAATATGCAGAATGGAACCGGTTTGAGGGTCAAACTTAACACCCTGGAAAGTAAAAAATCACCATTGCTAATACGAACTACGGAGTATACAATCAAAATTACCGAAGTAGTCAATTTATAAGACGTTTTGCGCATGACTAACTCATTGCACCCTTGTTTCCATCAAGACATCATGAATCGAATATTATAATTATAATTATAAATTTCATTAAAGGGCAGTCCTCGGGAATAACAACATTAAGGGTGTGCTTGGTTAAGGGTCTTAAGGGGTAGGGAATACAAATGTAATGATTGATGGTGGCTGATATGCTATAATGCAATGGACCATTAACAACTATTAAGCAATCCCCATTCCCCACCATTTAGGAGTAATGACCCTGTAATGCTTCAATTTTCAACTTTTTATATCTTGATTAATTTTCTCTCCCACTCTTTCACATTATAACTTCTCACAACCATATAATCCCTTTTTATATCTTTAATTCATCCATTGTACGCATTTTTTTGTATCATTTTCTTTTCATAACTAAACAAAACTTATGACAACAATTGCTATTTGTGTCTAATAGAACTTAAAAAGCTTTGTATTCAATTTATCTCGTAGGATGTTGTTTTAACACAGATGATACATCTAATAATTTTTTTTCTCTTGTTTTCAATTTAGTACTTGCAATTTATAATTAATTGGCTAAGCAGTTAATATTTTTAGTGGGTTAACTTTTGAACCAAGCATGATCAATTAAAATGGCAATAATCAATATATTTCTTATTAGTATTCCCGTTGCTATTCTTTTTTCTATTACTTTATAAGAACCAAGCACCCTGTAAATACAACTCGACCCAATGTTTTAAAACCCGGTTTGTTAGTTGACATGGTTTAGTGACCGGTTCAACCGCCGGATTAAACCGGTTCTATACATCTGCATATATTCTTTTCATATATTTTATATGTAGTGTTGTATGATCTTATAATTTATCTTACGTTCAATTGAACCGATGAAAAGATATTGAGTGTTTATTCATAAGCTTTAGTTTTTTAATTTTATATTTATAAAATTATAACAAAGATTTGCAAAAAAAAAAATAATTAACACATTATTACAAGTTGTAATAGATTATTATAAAAAATATTAATTATGTTTTAAGTTAGTTTTTAATCTATTTTAACTAACACTATTCATCATCACTTCAATTTATCAGTTAAACACAAAAATGTTAATGGGAAAAAAAGTTTTTGTTACATATATTTTTTAAAAAGTCATGACTCGGCCGGGTCAATGAAAATCCGGTGGTTCAATCCGGTTCACAAACAAGCACAAAATCGTTCACATCCGGCCCGGTCTTCAAGCCGCTTCACGGGTCAACCCGGGTTTTAATTTCGAATAGTCAAAAGTCTGATTGAATTACTTTTCTTCTTTTAATTCTGAATAGTTATTAAAATTATTATGTTCTGAATTGTTGGTTTTAGATATAGGTGAAAGGAAGGAAGTGGCCAGTGGGCTTTGTACAAATAAGGAATGTGTTGCCCTTGGGCCGTCGACCATAGCCAAATCCGGGCAGACCAACTCCCTCGATCGATCTCTCTTTTACTCGATCGTCACTCGCAAAACATCGATCATCATCCCATCCGTCCAACGCAGTTGCAACATGATGATGTTATCATTTATGTGCAGGTAAAATATTAATTACTATGTGATAATTAAAGATATATATTTAAAACAAAATAGTTTTTCTTATTCCCTGGTTTCACAATTTAGTTGGAGCTGTAACAAATAGTTTTAATTAATTGGATCAATCACTGCTTCAAATTTTTAAAATAGTTTAAATCTCTGATTGTAGGAGATTTACAAGATGGACTAGAGCCAAAAACATCTCCCACATAAATAGGAATTCCAAACCTCAATCACATCAACAACAAAGGGAAATCAGAATCTACAGGCCAGGAGCTTCTTATTACCCTGATGATAACGACATTTATGATAACATGATTAGTAAGCCGAAAGAAAGGCAGGGAGCGAAGAAAAAAGTAGTATCAAGTAGAGCGAAGAGAAACGTAGCATTAAGTGAAGCAGAACTTGATCGAATGGATAAAGCGGAACTTGATCGAATAGCTACTGAATGCTATATTGACTCAGCATTCCGCTCAACGAGAACCAATGAAGTCTATTTGTTCTTCCAGAATGAGTATCTTGTGTTGAATTACACTCCCGGAACAATGAATGCTCGGGTTGTCGATGGCCCTCTTCACATACCAAATGGTATTCACTCCCTTTTTGGTACCAAATTTGCTAATCATGGAACAGACGCTGCTTTTGGTTGTCATGGTGGTCATGATGAAGCATTTATCTTTTCTGGAAATACCTGCGCAAAAATAAATTATGCACCCGGGACTACAAATGATAAGATTCTTGAAGGTCCTGAGTTAATCGACAAGATGTTTCCTTTCTTCAAAGTAAAAGTATGTGTTATATTGACGCAAATGTGTATATCCACCCCCAAATGGATATACACATCATATTACCTAATTAGCACACTGAAGTGGTTTTCTTTTTTGATGATTTTGTTTTGATGATCAATCTTCTGTGATAATCGTATGGTTACCATCAATGTTTGCCACAATTTGATAGACTTGGTTTACTTACACATGTTCGACTCTGTCATTTCGTTTGTTCTTTTAACTTCACAGTAACTGAGTAAGCTATTTTATTTTACTCTACAAACATTAACGAACAATAATAATACATACAGTAAATGTAACTAAACACTGTGTACATTATTTACAATCAAACTAGAAGGAGCTGATAATCATTATCTTTACTTCACTTGTATAATTTAGTTTTTTTAGGTAAAAGATGGTAAAATAATATAATTTTAGTTGTCCACTGGTTTTAACTCTACATCAGACCAAGAACTTGTGGTGGTTTCCTTTTCATTGTTCTAGTTATAGGTGGCATTTCCACTCATTTACTAATGGATGGGTTGTTTGGGATTGTGTTTTTCTCCAGCAGGTTAAATGGGTCAAAAATATGAATTTAGCTAAAAGTGAAACGTGTCAAAGGAGTTGAAAGTTGTCCATAGTCTATCTCCAATGCCTGCAAGTCTGCAACCACATTAAAGAAGATACTTCACAAGTATCTTCTCATCAAATTCATTCAGTGCAAAAGTCAAACGAAAAGTCAACTACAGAGTCAACCACAAAGTCAAAATACCTTCTCCTACACAGAGTAAAAGTAGATTGTAACAAGATGTAATTCAGAAGTAGAATGCTAGTTTAGATTCTTCTAGAAGACTAGTTGTATATAAATAGCATAGTTGTACATGTAGTCTGTATTAAAGTTCTCATTTTCCTACACACACAATGTAACAATTTCCCTCTCAATGAATAACACAAAACTTGTTTCACAAATCTCTCTCAACTTCTTTCATGGTATCAGAGCTCTCCCACCACATACTGTGGTGAGTAACTGCTCCTAACCACCATAACTGATTTTTCCGGTGACTTGTAACAACTTTACCACCATAACAAATTTTCCCGCCAAAATTTTTCTTCATCATTTCCACCATATTCCGCCATTATTCATCACTCACAACCAATCTAACCGCTTCTTAACCATCATAACATCAAATCCCAGCATTTTCAGGCACAATCCACCATCAATCACCACAAATTTCATCAAAACTTCTTTGCATACTCTGTTTTCAAGTTGTTCCATCCACCATTGTTAAAACACCATCACTGATATCATCACAATGACTACTCCAACAAACTCATCTTCCCAAGAATCAACAATGAACAATACACCATCTGGAATTGTTAATCCTGATCATCCTCTTTACCTACACCAAACAGACCATCCAGGCTTGATCTTGATCTCCAAGAAGCTATCTGGATCAGACAACTACAGTTCTTGGAAAAGATCCATGATGATTGCTCTTAATGCTAAAAACAAGATGAAACTGATTAGTGGTGAGTTTCCTGAACCAACTCAAACTTCAGAATTGAGAGCTCTATGGGAGAGGAATAATGATATGTTGATCTCTTGGATCTTGAATACTGTTGCTGAACACATTGGTAATAATCTGAACTTTATCAATTCTGTCTCTAAGTTGTGGAATGAGTTACATGAACATTATGCACAAATTGATGGTCATAGAATCTATCAGCTCACAAATGATATAGTTCAAATGAAACAAAGTGATTGTTCAATTGAGGTCTACTATCACAAACTGAAAGGTTTGTGGGATGAATATGATGCATTAGAAGCCCCATATCTCTGTGTGTGTGCCTGTAACTGTGAAAATGGAAAAGAAAATACTGAAAGAGATCAAAGGAAGAGATTGATTCAATTTCTGATGGGATTGGATGATAGTTATGCAAATATTAGAGGCCAAATTCTTTTGATGCAACCTTTACCATCTGTTGTTAAAGCCTATACTATGGTGAGACAAGAAGAGAAACAAAGAGAGGGTTTGTTACCTAAACCTACCACAACTGTGTTTGCAGCATTTGGTAATAATCAGAGGGGTCAAAATTTTAATCAAAGGGGTCAAAATTCTAATCTTGGAAGTCAAAACCAAAGGTTCAATAAGTCTAACTATCACCAGGGTGGTGATTTCTCTGACAAAAAGGGGACATTTATGAAAGGGGTGATATGTGGTCATTGCTCAAAGGAGGGGCATACAAAAGAACAGTGCTACAAAATTGTGGGATACCCAGTGGGTCATCCACTTCATGGAAAGTTTCCAGCTAAGACTTATAGGCCACAACCAACTCAATACAGAGCTGCTAATATGGTTCAAGGACAGTCTGATGCAGCTTCAAACACACCCACACAACCTCAACAACAAACACAGACCACTCAACCAAACACCCCTTCAGAGAACCATGTTGCAGCCAGGATTGATCAATTGCAGAATCAACTCAATCAAGTGCTAATCATGATGCAGAACAATCAAAAGGGCCTCTTCTCTGGTATATTTTCTTCTCAAAGCTTTAAAATTCCTAAATTTGTAGCTTCATTAATCTCAAATCTTAAGCATGCTTGGATAATTGATAGTGGTGCAACAGATCACATCTCAATTTCTTTATCATTCATGTTTGATATACACATTTTATCAACACCCATACATGTAACATTACCAAATGGACACAGTGTCAAAGTCACAACCTATGGGTCAGTTGTCATAAACTCACACATCACACTAAGATATGTTCTTTATATACCCTCATTCACACATAACCTTATCTCAGTTAGTAAACTTCTTAAAGGCACAAACATGTCATTAATACTCACTGACAAACACTGTGAATTTCAGGACCAGAGCAAGAGGATTGCTCATGGAATCCTCTGTAATGGTCTCTACTTTCTACCTTCTTCAGTGCAATCCACAACCACTTCTCCAATCTCATCATCACCAGCTGCTTTCAACATCAACAACAATTCATATCTGTGGCATTCAAGGATGGGTCATTCCTCATTTCCTGTACTTAGACAAATAAAAAGTTTAGCTACTCAAATGCATTGTAATTCTACTTTCAAATGTAACATCTGTATGCTTGCTAAACAACATGCTTTACCATTCAAACCTAGTATCTCTCATGCCAAATCTTTGTTTGATTTAATTCACATTGATGTTTGGGGACCCTATAGACACAACACAGTGAATAAGTGCAAATATTTCCTAACAATAGTTGATGACTACTCAAGGGCAACCTGGACCTATCTCATGCCAAGCAAACAACACACCACAACTCACATCAAATCCTTTTACCAATATGTTCAAACACACTTCAAGGTCAAAATCAAAACAATTAGGAGTGACAATGGCACTGAATTCCTAAATTCCATACTCACTGAATTCTTTAAATCAGTTGGAATCTTTCATCAAACATCATGTCCTAATACTCCTCAGCAAAATGCTAGAGTTGAGAGGAAACACAAACAACTGCTTGAAGTAGCTAGAGCAATTAAATTCCAAGCCAATTTTCCAATACATTTTTGGGGCTACTGCATATTAGCTGCTACTTACTTAATAAACAGACTTCCCTCAACAGCAATACAAAACAAATCACCATATGAATTACTTCACAACACACCACCCCCTCTAGAACACATCAGAACAATTGGGTGCAGGGCATATGTTCATTCTCATTCAAATGATAAGTTTGCTCCTAGGTCAATTCCCACAGTCCTAATTGGATATTCACCACATCAAAAAGGGTACCTCTTGTATGATCAAAACACACATAAAGTTATAACCAGCAGACATGTGGAATTTGATGAAACACAGTTTCCATTCCATTCACCACATACCACAACCACTTCTGTCCCAAATACACCAATTCAACCTCACAATCTACCCTTCTTTCCAACACCAATTACCAATAACAATGCTACACCACCATCATCATCATCTTCCTCTACACAAACACCAAACTCTTCCTTGAATGCTACAGGTTCAACATCTCCATCTCCTACACAGACCCAACCACATAATTCACCTTCTCAACCACAGCCAACATCACCAAATAACATATCTGACCCACCTTCACTTCCAATCCATTCATTACCACCATCACAAACAACTCATCCACCTTCACCACCAAAGAGAACATCTCACAGAGTCAAAACAGTTCCAAATAAACTCAAAGACTTTCAATACACACTTCCAAAGTCAAACATCAACACTGTTTCTAAACACCATTTCACAAACTTCATAAATTATAAAAATGTGTCCACACCCATGGTCAGACACCTCATCAATACAATTAACAAAAACACTGAACCACACACTTTTAATCAAGCTGCTAAAGATCCAAGATGGATGATTGCTATACATAAGGAAATAAAAGCTTTAGAAGATAATCATACTTGGGAAATATGTATTTTGCCTGCTGACAAAATTGCTATAGGTTGTAAGTGGGTCTTCAGGATAAAGTACAATGCAGATGGCACAATAGAGAGATTTAAAGCAAGATTGGTGGCAAAGGGATACACACAAAAGGAAGGTATAGACTATAAAGAGACTTTTGCCCCTGTAGCTAAAATGGTTACTGTTAGAGCTCTCCTTGCTGTCACAGTCCACAACAACTGGATTATAGAACAATTGGATGTCAATAATGCATTTTTGCATGGGGATCTAAATGAGGAAGTCTATATGGCTATTCCACAAGGTTACTCAAAGTCTCTACCTCCTAACAGTGTCTGCAAGTTAACTAAATCTCTATATGGCCTCAAACAAGCAAATAGACAGTGGTTCTGCAAACTAACAACCTTTCTCATATCCTTGGGCTTCCAACAAAGTTATGCAGATACTTCATTGTTCACTCTCACTCAAGGTTCACACTTTACAGCTCTACTTGTATATGTGGATGACATCCTTTTGGCAGGAAACAATCAATCACTCATCAACTCAATTAAACTACAACTTCATCAAAAGTTCAGTATCAAAGACCTTGGCCCCCTACATTACTACTTGGGTATTGAATTCATGAGAAATTCCTCTGGTATGGTCATGTCACAAAGAAAATATGCACTTGAACTCATCAAACATGCTGATGTTCTCAATGAGAAGCCTGCAATCACCCCTCTCAATCCAGATATATCTCTCAATGACATCAGTGGTGAACCTTTACCAGACTCATCTCTCTACAGGACTCTAGTTGGCAAGCTCATTTACCTCACAATCACCAGGCCTGACCTTTCATTTGCAGCTCAGGTTTTGAGTCAATTCTCACACAATCCATCAACTGTTCACATGAAAGCTCTCATGAGGGTAATGAGGTATATCAAGCTTTGTCCAGGACAAGGTCTTCATTTTTCAAGCAATACAAATCTCTCCTTAATGGCTTATTGTGATAGTGACTGGGCTGCTTGTCCAATTACAAGAAGATCAGTCACAGGCTATGCCATTTTTCTTGGTAATTGTCTTATCTCCTGGATCTCAAAGAAACAACTTGTTGTGTCAAGATCATCAACAGAGGCTGAATATAGAGCTCTAGCTGACTGCACTTGTGAAATCACATGGCTAAAATGTCTCCTACAAGATCTTACAGTCAAGATTCCTCAACCTGTATCTATCCTATGTGACAATGAATCTGCAATTGCCTTGGCCTCCAACCCAGTGCACCATGCAAGGACTAAACACATAGAGATTGACTGCCATTTTGTCAGGGATAAAATCAAAGCTAATCAAATTCTTCCATCTTACATCCCTACACAAAGGTACAAAGTTTAAATCAATGGAGGATGCTGCATTTGATCAATCATCAGTTCCTAATCAAGTATACATCTTCAAAGGCGGAGAATATGCCCTCGTTGACTATATTCAACGAAAACTCATTGATATACCTCCTATAGTAGACGGGTTTAATTGCTTACAGAACACTATTTTTGATAGCGACATTGGAGCTGCGTTTGTGTCACATAACTCTCAGGAGGCTTACCTGTTCAAAGAAAACTCATATGTGATTTTGCACTTTACTCCTGGCCAAACCAAAGACTACATTATTATCGGTCCCAAGGAAATTGTACCTAAGAACTGGCCTTCTTTGGTGAACATCCTGCCTCGATATAATGCTGGAGTTGAGATGGAGTACACAAGACCTCTCCCTGATTTTGACCCGAATTTCGTCTATCGTGTGTGTGTTGGCTATTATTAATATAATTTGTACTAAACTATTCCCTCTTGTTTCTACTTTCTATTTATGTGATCAAACTGATGATGCATTTCAACTCAGGTTTTTACAAGTTGGTTCTAAACACTAGTACAAAAATGCTCATTTGTGTTGCCTTATTAGTGATAGTTGTTTAATAGCGTGATGCTAAAACAAAAATTTACAAAGTAAAAATGACATTTGTGGAATCTCCTTTGAAAAATGTGACACAAAAGCATTTTTCCTGAAACTAAATACACGATCAAAATCACCAAATAGTATAACCATGAAACCTGGAAAAATCAGTCTATTTTTAAGTGATTCACAAATTTTTTTGAAAGTATTGTACATTCAGATAGAGGCATGTAAACTTGATTTGAT
The DNA here is from genome assembly GCA_014162995.1 of Artemisia annua. Classification (NCBI taxonomy): domain Eukaryota; kingdom Viridiplantae; phylum Streptophyta; class Magnoliopsida; order Asterales; family Asteraceae; genus Artemisia; species Artemisia annua. The sequence continues at coordinate 49,576 of LBNU01004648.1, read as the reverse complement.
CATTGATATATTAAACAACTAGTGCAATGGTGCATGAATAATCGTTATTGGTGTGTTACATCAACATCATATCCACCTAATAACACCAATAACACCTCTAGCATCCATCGACCAAGCAGCCGTTGCCCATGAGAAATTCAGAAAAGCATGCGATCCACTTCAAACGGGAAAAACCTCAAACAACACAAACATGGTTGCTAAAGCATTATTATAAGGAAATAGTTTTTATAGGGCTTTGCGTATTGCTTAGGACAATAGTGGTTGTGGTTAGCCCGTTTTTACTATATGCTTTCGTTAAACATGCAAAGACGTAAATCAAGGACTCTTATTAGTAGGGTATTAATTTGTAGTAGTCAAGGTAACAGATTGTCTCACAGGCAGTTTTTCTTTATTGCATGAAGAACCGGTATGAAGAACTGGTATATACAGGGCGGAGCTTCCGTAAGCACATAAGAACACACGATCATCAGATCGCCAGATAAGAACCACATCAAAAGAACGTCCAGTCTCATGTCATTCACATAGCAGTCATAGGCACATAGCATTGTCCAAAAAGATAACAGCTTCGCACAGTAATGGAAACAGTTCAAAACAGATTTGGGTATAATTTTCCCCAACGGAAAAGAGTTAAAAAGTGAGGCTACGAGAACTCACCTCAACAAGATGATAGTAGCTGAACTAGATGATCTCTAAGTAAATGCGCAACGGTAGCCGGCCACGACCTAGCAATAAGTTAATCTTAGTGTTGTGTTCTATGATAATGACTTGTTGTACAATGTTTGACTTGTTGCTTTAAAAATGTCATGTATGATGGAATTTATTAATCATAACAATTATATAATGAACAAGTATATACACAAAGCACGCAGCGGAAACATAGAATCAAATACTTGTAATAATTAACCGAAACATAAAAGAAACGCGTACCTTTTAGCAATCCATGCAATTAGGGTTTATAGAAAAACCCCAAATAAAAATCGAATCACAAACCCTAATAAATTAGGGTTTGTATAAATCGACTAGAATAAAGTCGATAAATCTTCACCACTAAGAATCAAATAGTGTTGATTCCTCTAAGGTTGCATACAACCAAGAACACTAGGATGCTAGTACTAAATACACGATCGAACAACGGAATACAGTGTCCTTGTTATTGGGTATACGTATCACCAGATCGAATCAAAGTAATAAAGTAAATAAGTTTATGCAATTACATATCACATGCATGTACACGTTAGCATATGCATGTATATATATGCATGAATATAAAGTCTTACATGCATTCTGATTCGTCAATAATACAAGAATAAGGTGCGATGCATGAATAGGCAGTGGCGGAGCCAGAAAAACAGAACATGGGGTGCAAAAAAAAAAAAAGAAAAAAAAAAAATCACTGAGTACGAAAAAAGTTCAACGACAAAATATAATAGACTAGACTACAACTAAAAAATAGAATTTTCGATGAGAAAAAAATATTTATGCAGCACATTTTTTCGCGTCTCTAAACGTTTTTGTAACTCACTAAGTTTTTAAATTGTTTGAAATTCATGTCAACGACGAAAGCACAATGGTTACGGTAAATATTATAAAGACACCAATAGATACCTTTTTCTTAGCTATATACTTTGTAAGCATAAATCTTTTATATAATATAATAAAACAAAACCTCAAGTGGGGACTTTTTCATTTAAAAAAACTCAACCTTCCCTTATGAAGTAATATTTTAATTATTATTATTATTATTTTTCTAAAAATATTTAATAATAACCCTTAAATATTTCTTGATTTAGGAAAATCAAAAATATTAAAATTCGTTTTTGAGTAAATTGAGTATAAAATTATATGTATCAAAAGTAAAAAAAGAAAAAACTTTGTAAAGGCGGAGTAGTTGAAAAATAATCAAGGGTTACAAGTGAAACATAAAAAAACAAAACCACCAACCATTCCGGTTGAGCCACACTTCCAACAAAACACGAAACCCTCTCCACAGTTTTCTTTCTCTCATCCACACCGCCACAATACTCCATTATTATTCAACGACTTATAAACAACATATATAGATTTAATCTTGTGATTAAGTTATATTATTCGGTTACATTGCATCCACGTTGTGTTGGGTTAAGTTAATTTGATTCCGACCCAAGTAAGTAAAGATTGGATCTTTTTTAGTTTTTTGTTTTGGGTTTTTTGTATTGTTTGTTATGATTATTTGTGTTGTTCTTTTCAGATGTAGGCGATGATGGTTATGGGTATGATTACAAGGGTTATTGTTAATTTTTTTTATTCGTTATGGACCGAAATAGTTTGAATGACTTTGTAAGGCTACATATTGTGGTATGTCTTGATCCATTTACTTATCGAATTACCTGATTATGCTACAGGAAGAAGGATTGAGAAATAACCGCAAATTGATAATGGTGAACAAGCTCCACGTCTAAAGTTCTTAGCACATGATAGCTTGACAAGTCGGTAATCATTCTCCTTTATTTTGTGTTTCGTTTAGTTTTTCCATGTTGGCTCTACGAGCTAGGAATTGAACTGTATTAGAATGAACAAAAGTCGTCGGAAAACAAGTTATCTGCTGAGATTGTAGAAAATCAGATGTTCGAGGATGGAAACGAATTATCTGTTGATATTGATGCTGATGTTGAAGAGAAACATGAGTCATTGGTTGTTACTGAAGTGTGTGCCGAAAAACTATCAGAAAGATGAACGAGATAAAGACGTGGAGGTTGATGCCAAAATCATTGATTTTTTTTTTTTCCAAATGCTAATGAATCAAAGATTTGATCAAACGCTTTTACTGTTGTATGATCACAAGAGACCAATTTACATATTTGAGAAGTTGTTTGGCTTTTTTTTCTTGGCCGGAAGTACACAAAGTGGATTTTTAACTTGGGTAAAAGTGGGCCGTGTTAGGTTTTACTTGGTTCATGCACTGTGAAAAAGTAGGTCTTTCATTAGTTGTTAAGTTTTAGGAAATTATAGAAGAGTTGGGTAGTTATACCATTGGATTTATCAAGAGCAAAAGTAAAGGAGTTAAGCTAACTGTTAAAGGTCCAATTTGAAGTCTTTTTAGATGATAGGTTTGTAAGTAACATCACTTGTCTTTATTCATTGGTTAGTTATAAAGATGACAAATATGATAGTCGAATGGTGTAACGATATTGAAGTCTTTCATACTCAATATAAGGTTGTCACAGATCCTTATACAAACATTAAGCGCGCCATCAGTGGTCATTACTACTGTCATCAAGTCATCTTACACCGATTATAATAAAAGTATTTTCACTTTGCGAAAACTTGAATATTGAAAAGTATCAATCACAGATAGTTCAATGTTTACCTGAATGGCAACTTCTAGGATGGAAAATTAATCATAAATTAACTTAGAAAGAGTGATGATTGTGAAAGAATGACTATTTATGACCCGGTTGATGATTTTGGTCATCTAGATCTACCATCACATTACTTGGAGTTTATAAGAATGTGTGATACTGTAAGACCGCTTGAAACTAAGAGGTATTAGTAATGGAATCGATACAGAAGAATGGGGTCCTGAATTGGATGTTAATTTGACATCAGATGGTGTTAGGAACACGTTTCACGATATTCAAGTGTCGGTCATTAGTTTATGATAGGTTGCTAGTTAAACTTATTATGTTTTATGTTTAATCATTTTGTTATGAAAGTTTATGATGCATTGTTACTGCAAGTGGAAGTCCAAGGGCTAGTAGTGTAAAGTATGGAGAAGAATCTAGAGACCCTTGGACTCCCCTATAAATACTATGTGTAAGCCTTCATTAAGGCTTGTTGGTTCTCA
>LBNU01004648.1:720-45733 GCA_014162995.1 Artemisia annua | reverse complement strand
ACTAAAGAAGTATAACATGTCAACACTATATTATACCATTATTTGTGGTTCTATAAGTATTGGCATTCTGGTTGCATTTTATGCATTATCATTCTATAGATCACACTGTTTCGAACCTTGAAAAGTAGCATGATATGGGTGGATATGATCTATATAGATACATATTTTTATTTTTGCACTTCCTATTGTTTTTTTATCTTTACCTTTTTTAGTAGTTTGGCCTTAGGATCTTTCTAGACCAAAAAGTTCCTTTTGGTCGAGAATTAGGTGTTGTAGTTTGCCTTTCATTCAGCCTTTCATTCGATAATTGTTCATATGCAAAGTTCATTTGTTTATAAATTATAATTTTATTGTCCTGTGGTGCAATTGAAGGGAAAATGATGGGGATTACCGCGTCCGAATAGAAAATCAAAAGATGGAAAATGGAAGCAGATCAAGAAGCTGTTATAGAAAATTGTGTGGAAAAGACTAGGAACAAGTTGTGTGGTGAGTAAATATGTTTTGATAGCATAATCAACTGTAACAAAACATGGTTGAAGATAGATGCCATACAAGTTTTGGTTGAATGGCTCACTGATGAATCACTTATTCATATATGCTTAAGAAAATGTTGTTATTGCTATTTTCATATTTGCTCATTAGACATGTTCTATTCATTCCTTTCTTTTCTTTTAGCCAAAAATTACCCAGTTACTCAAATATAAGCCTCTCTCCAACATGTGCCCAAACTGTAAAAATTTAGGCTAAAAATCAACCAATTCCTTGGTTTCAGGTATAATCTCAAATCCTCAGTTTCAGGTACAATTTGCCAGCTCTAATTATGGTGTAGTACATCCTATTACAGTTTTGTTAAATAAAGGTACTGTAATCTCGCATATTAATCTGGTCGGATCAATTGCTTTGTCTTCTTGGTCTAATTCTACAGCAGGGTAATACATGGCTTTCATAATCACTTGTATATATTCTATATGCCTGGTATCACAGACTTCCAACAAATCTGTTTGTGGTTTATTTTTAGCCGCAACTTTTCTTTAGGATTATAGTCTTTTCAGTTGCAGCAGATGCATCAATTTTGTGTTTTGTTAATAAAGAGTGGTTAAAAGGGAAGAGTTGTGGAAATACATAGTTTAAATACTTTAATTAAGTTTGTATTGTGATTTGATTTGTGGTAGTGCTTGAAAATTAAGTTTGGTAGATTTCTGATTTAAGTTGAATACATTGAACAAAAACTCTTTAAGGTCTATAATTTCACTTTCCCTTCTTAATCTTATTATTCTTATGTGTATGTGTTTTCTAAATGGTTCCTTGGCCTTAGGACACTTTCTTACAAACTACATAGTTAAATAAATATTGATCCCTCATTAATTCATGCTTAATGTTCAAAGTATGCAGGCCACTTTAAAACACTAGATACTGCAACAATGAGAGTCACGTTCCAAAACACACATTCAAACGCCCAATGTGTCTTATATGAAATCAAATGATCTGAATTTGTTACATTTGGTGATAAAATAATGGTTATAGAAGTCTCAGAATTTTATATTATAATTAGCATTTTTGCATATTAAGGTTCACCTAGAAGGCATTTTATGAAGTCTTATAGAACCCGATGATTATACTATAATATTCGAACATCTTTTTTTGGAGATCTATTGATTCACGCTATTGTGCTAAAAGATATTTGGACTATTATAACCATAAGCCATCTCATTTAAACTTGCAATATACTATATTAATACGTAAACAAAGATGGCTTTGATGGGGTGATAACTTGGATTTTGATAAACCTACTCTCTCGACAATAATTGTTCAAGATAATTATAATATTAATAAGGTGTTTGGATCAAAATATTTACAAAAATACAAATAATATAAATAAATTAGAAATAATTTTTTAAAAATATACAACATTTAAAATCCCGCGCGTGCGTGGGTCTTATAACTAGTATTACACTATAAAGATACCAATAGATACCAATAAATGTTACGTATACTAGTATTATTAAAATGTATATATTTATAAATAATTTAATGAAATTATTTATAAACTCTTGGTACCCCACATCCTCATCCCCAACATCTCACTTTCCCCACTCCCTAGACTCCATTTTTTCCGATATATAAAAACTGTGGAAAACTTTCACTCCTATTTTGACTCTTTCTTTGTTTGTACTCAAAATCGCAGAGGGCACTCGGATAGTTTCGCTGAGGGCATTTAATTTTTTTTCTACGAATTTGATATTTTTTCCTACATAATTTGTGCCACTGCGAGAGCTTCGTCGGGGGCATCTCCCCCCACTACTCACCATGTGGCTGCGCCCCTGTGCATAGGGTATTATTGTCGATTGGTTTAGCTAATCACTTTTACCGAATGAGATCAAGGGGTGTATATATAACATTTAATCTTGTCCAACAAGTCATTGCTAGCACCTCCTTAAGTTTTATAAAATGACACTCGGACCCCTTCCTTTTTCCTTGTTTAACGGTATAAATATTTCGTGTATTATTATTTAATATAATTAACACATCTAATATATTAATTACATTAAATAAAGTGTTCTCTAAATGTATACGTGTGTGCCCCCAATAGGCTCGAGTTCGAAACCGGATATACGTATATAAAATATGTTCACAATTCAACAGCTCCCACTTGGACATATTTTAATAAACGTAATGACATTGGTTAGCGTCTAGCAACACGCCAATGCCCCCAGAACAACTAGAGTGTGGTTTCACGAAGCACAGTTAATGATTCATCATTATACTTATCCTTTTGTTTCTAATACCATGTTAAATATGAATATGGATCATAGTCATTTCATAATATAACTATTCTGTTTCTCGTTTCATCGATTGATCAAGATTACCAAAATCATTGGAATGTATTCCAAATCTCTTTTGGGTGTGGCCACACATACATGATACATCTGATCAAACCCACGAGGGGTCAGTAGTATTATACTTCAAAATAAATTTGAAGGAACCAATTCTTTCTTGACTACAAGCAAAACCCATGAACTTTGCAACACTTCTGAAAACAATCTTTATAACTACAAGTTACGATTAGCGGTAAATTGCTTCACAGAAATGCACTACATTCATGACAGTTATCTGGTATCTCAAGTCTGAGGATAAATATTCATGATTTACTTGATGACAAAGATCCATAAGTACAATCATGCGGTTGGGGATCTGTCCTATATTCAATTCATTGAATATCATGTGAAATTGGTATGTCAACGCATCAATATACTTTCAAGTATATTCTAACCAATACTCAGATTTGTCTTAGTTTAATGATATTCCCATATCATTAATCGACAACGGACTATTTAGAATAACTTAAGTTATTCATGGATTTAAACATGCAAATATAGGATACAATTTATTAATAATGAAAACAAACGTACGAAGTACTTTAATTCATTATAAGTAATAATTGCTTAACATCCCTTATCTAAATACTAAAATAGATCAATGCAGGATAATTCTAGTTAATGAATTATGCCTCAAGTCATGTCAATCATACTTGTTGACAAGGCATAAATCAACTAACGTTGATCTATCGGAATTTTGAGAATACGTATTTCAAGAATTCAACTAGTGAAGTTCTTGTATGTGTGCATTCAAATATTTTGATATTGCCACATAATATTTCATAAAGTGTGTGACATCCTCAATCACAAACTTATGACAATCAAACTTTCAAACATTTTAAAGTTTTAAAGTATTCTAATTCTTTAATGTATAATGCAACTATGCTCTTAGTTAAGCATAACTAGTTCACATGACCAAGGATGAAATCCTACCATGACTAGTATTGAGTGTCATCTCAATTTCATTAGCATCATTGTATGCAAACAACAATATGCTCTTTAAAATTCCGTAAACTTAATATCCATTGTGTAATGTTTGATGCCTTCCAATATTTCAAGATTTATTGTCTAACAATTATGCAACAATTTACCATATTGTTTATACTTAGAATTTAGGAGCAATTCCAGGCTGAGGATCGTTATTCTAAGTCCAAATATATTCCATTAGAATATCCATTACACAAGCAATCAAATATCTTTCAATTAGATTTATTTACCGCGTATGTTTATAATAATAATAAACATATATTCCAAGATTGTGTTTTTTATTTTCTAAATCATCTAAGTACTCTTTCATTCCAAATTAAGACTTAACATTTACTTTTATGGAATGTTACTTCTTATATGTTATACAATATATATGATTTAGTAAATCAAGCATAATACTCCACTAGCTTTCAGGAATACTTAGAAATTATCTTTTTTCAATTATAAATCAAAGCATGGATTTAATAATTAATATAAGAGTAATCTCCTAGATGCATGCATTTATCCATTCATGGATTATTGCACTTTGTACACTTCCAAAGATTTATTTGAATCATAAACTCTTTTTGATTACTTATCGTCCTCGCTCAAGTAATCATTCATGAAAGAGTTTTGATATTCATTATCAAATTTCATATTCATGGAAATAAATATGACAATTACCATCTTTGTATTTTAATGTGCTTAGGAAAGAGTTTTTAATCATAGTTAATTGCTTAAATATGATTAATATTCTTGTCATAAGGCATGCATTAAAATATGTATATAATTTTGTCCATATGATTTCTACACAAAGATTTAAACCATTAGGGTTACATTATCTTTACATAAACTCATCTTCATTCTCTAACTGTTAAGAATTAAGATAAACCAAATTTCCAAAATTTGATTATCTTTATGAACAACATCTATAACATTCATAGTATTGTAATTTACCCAATTCAATATTTGGTAATACTTTATCATATAATCCTCAGCATATGAACCAAATATCTGAGATATCCAAGTGGATCTATGACTGATAATTCCATCATCTTGAGGTTTATCATTTACATGTTAAGCCTCATCATGATTTTTACTAGTGTGTTTTTAGAAGATTATGTATCTTGTAATTTTAACTTTTTAAGATAAAAAACTCTCACTTGCCTTTAGTAATATATAGAATATATAGACTATCTATAAATACTTATTAATTAAAGCGACAATACAATATTCTCTTTTTGGGATACTACAAATACACATTGACAGTTCCTGACATTCTTTTGTTAATAACATACACATAAGTAGCTTAACAAATTCAGAACTCCAATTCAAGACTTAATGTGATTCATCACATTTCATAATTCGATAACGTCTTATTAATCTTCTAGGAATCTAATTGAGTATATTCAATCCATACTCAATTTTCTAATCTTGATAACTTTTGGAAGAAAAGAAGTTATAGTTATCTTTAATCAAACAATATAACAAGAGTTTGATTTTCCTAACTGAACATACTACAAATATGTGGTATTTCATTAGAATTAATATTGTAAGACAATCTAACAATATGTAAGATAACCATATATCTTTTAGCTTGTCTATTTACCAACTAAATCAACTTAATGGTGAAATAAAATTTCCAAGCCTCTTGCATGCTTTATAACCCAAGTACTTATTAACCAAGTCACTTCATGTTCATGTCTTAGAAAGAAGACATAAACTGTTATAATCCCACTACACGTTATAAATCATTGATCAACTCAATGACTTCTTGTATATGTCTTAATTTAAAAACCATAACAAGTTAACATCTTACTTTATTATAAGTCTTGTAATACTTAAAAGACTTCATGTTTATAAGAAGATATAAGCATGTATAAATAAAGTATTCTTGAACACCACCATTTGGTTTCAATAGTAATTCAAGTTAATTTATTCTTCATTTATTTATGTCATTCTAACAATACATAAATATTATAGTTGAAGTTGTCTAGTTATCACATTGACACATGTTCTAATAGGTGTCTAATTTAGAAACAGTAAACTATCCATGTACGGTCTCACACATACATGGAAATTCACCTTGTTGTTATAATCTAGTCAAGGTCTCACTTAAGCTAAATTTCAACACCAAGTGTTTCTTAGATTAGATGTGTATTAGAATGTGAGTCTCTTACTTTGCAGTTAAGAGAAACCTTTAAATCATATTCTTATTTGTTGTACCTTGCACACAATGAAGATTTCTCCCACTTGTGCATGGAACAACACAATGTACCTATAAACAATACGCACGCGTTTGTTAATGTGAACAATATGATTTGTGTCATTAGTATAACTAGTAGATATATAGTTACTCAATCGATCAAGGAAACGCACATGACTACCCTTGAAAATATTAGTGTCTATATTTGGAAAGTAATTATCTTGAGACATTCAAAAGATAATCTTAGTTACAATCAAGACAATAAGTCTTGTAACTCCCACTGAATTAGAGAACGTTACAATAATCCCTTATTCAGTAATGAACACAATGCTCCCACTGGATTTGACAACATTGTAAGTGTTTCATTTAACCAGTGAAAGTAAATAGTGTGCTTGTTACTTTCCAAATCTTTGAGAAATCCCATTCGTAACAATTACTTAGGTACTAAAAGAATGTATTCTACTACGTAAATGTGATTCATCACATTCCAAACTATTAACTTGAAAAAACTGGGCATGCAATTTCTTCCTGAATAGGTCTACCATTCCAACAATTGTATGTAGTACCTTTAAATGGTCAAAACAAAACAACTAGATAAAATAATCTAATTTGTCTTTTACCATTTTGCAGTAATCAGTCTAGCTTCTATTTATGTAATAACCAAGAAACACTTTCAGGAGGTCGGGGATGCTCGAAATAAAGGAAAGACATGGTATTTATTAGATTAAAAGAATGGGGAAGATGTGTGTGTTTTCTAGAGAGAGAAAGGGAAAACACACACACCTTGTGTTTTACAATGAGACATCCAACCTTCCTAGTTGCCACTAGGAGGGTATTTATACTACTTTACACACTAATCTATACCCATATGGCAAGACTAGTCCTTACACATTAATACTATTGCAATTCCCAACTATAACATAACTTTTAAGGCTAACAATCTCTCCCCAAAGTGATGTTATACGGGAATTGCTTACAACGTTCCCTACAAGTAAAATTAAATACAAAATATAAGTGCAACAGCTCTGAGAGTGGTCTTCAACCTTCATTGCTTCATTCAGCTTCCAGAAACATCTCAGCTGCCATATCTTTACTTGCAGAAGAACAGTGTGAGCAAATCTAATTAGGGGTTAATTGCAAACTGACAACAATGAGTACACTCTCCCCTAATTAGTGCTCTCCCCCAAACTGAAAACATTTCTGATGATTGCCCTGAATCTGAAGAAGTCTTTTGATAATTAAATGCAATCCGTCTTTAGTCTTCTAACACGCAGCGGAAAATGTAGAACAGACTGTAGACTCGACCTTCTTCAAGATTGTCTATTAGGGGGAACAAAGTATCAACATATTCATCTTCAACAAATGCATTCCAGCTATCTTACGAATCAACCCATAATGTACACATGTAACCAAGGTAGAAACGATGACACCAAAGTAACAGGTTGAACCACTGACTATCTCTCTGCGGATATCAACTCCGGAATAATTGATTAAGCCCGATCACGTGAACCTGTTGTGCGTCCCTAATGTACACATTTCTCTCCCTTGATGATTGCGATCTCATCGGAATCAGCATAACATTGTGTACATGAAGTATTAGCCGGAAGCATTTTAGCATAAATCATAATCAACACGTGTGAAGATGTCGATAATCCCAATCTACTAACAATACCATTTAAAATCGTCTTACTCTTTATCAACCTCTAAATCAACAACGACGGCTATTTCTATTAATCTCAGGAGGAAAATGTTCAATATGACAAACTTGAGAATGAAGTAAAATCCCCCAGACTTGTGACTTAAGCTTGTACTATCCTTGTGACTAAGAACGGTGTAGAGAGTTCGTACACCATCGAATCCCTAAGTACTCTATACTCTTCAACCAACCTACCATCAAGTATGAGACGTACATCACCTCTTGACTATCCACAACTACGTGTGACACTGAGAGTGATAGTTACTTTGTGGGTATAGAGAGAAAGAATCACAAAAGTAACTAGATATCCAAGTCTTCGTCACCATTAACATATGTATGCCCAAACAAGTCATCTTCGCGGAAGGCAAGAAAGAAAGAAGATGAAATAAGTACACCCGTCCGTAAAACTTCACTTCAAACCCAAATAAATGATAAAGAATTCTCCCCTTAGTCACAAACATCTGATACTAGCCGTTGTCATTTGATAGTGATTCTTGATCAGGATCTTTTCAAGCTATACGTGGTGTGTTTTGAAGCATGATATATTGGTATTAAGTGTATGAAATGATGAAGTGAATCATCTGCAATGAAGTGTAGACCAATTATATCATATGTGTTTTTGGTGTGATGGTAAGTTTGTGATATGCCCTAATTCTTTATATATATACCCCCTGTTCCACGGATCGAACTAGGGTTTTGTATGTTAGGTTTGCAACGAAACCTTGAGAAACTCAAAAGAATTTCATTCCTTGATGCTCGGTAAAAACCCTTGAATTTCTAAAATATCACTCCTTACTCGGATAAGGTTTGGTTACTTGATGAGGTTTGCTAACTCGATAAGGATTGTTCTTACTCGATGACCTAGGTTTGAACAAGTAGAGTTTCGTTTCAGAAGAACCAAGGAAAATCCTTACTCGATGTACGATAAGGAAAAATGCCTTACTCGCCAATAATAACCATACTCGATAATATCCTTACTCGAAATTGCAGTAGCTTTACTCGATAGTCACTAGGTGTTACTCGATAAGAGTCTCCGTTACTCGATAGAACGAAGGCTTAGGCTTACTCGATGAGAACCCTTACTCGATAGAACGTAGGCTTACTCGATAAACATCAGACCTTACTCGATAACCTTCTTACTTACTCGATAAACCAATATGTTACTCGAAAAGTAACAACCCTAAATCGATAAGCTCAAGTTGGTTACTCGATAACCACACACCTTACTCAATACTGAGCAGCCCTTACTCGAAATTTGGCTTACCTTACTCGATAAACTCATAACCAAACTCGATAAAGAATGTACGAACAGCCCAAAAACGAGAATTTTTCACCCAAAACACCACGATTCGTCCCTGGTTAGCTCTGATGCCACTTTTTATAACCAAGAAACACTTTCAGGAGGTCGGGGATGCTCGAAATAAAGGAAAGACATGGTATTATTAGATTAAAAGAATGGGAAAATGTGTGTGTTTTCTAGAGAGAGAAAGGGAAAACACACACACCTTGTGTTTTACAATGAGACATCCAACCTTCCTAGTTGCCACTAGGAGGGTATTTATACTATTTTACACACTAATCTATACCCATATGGCAAGACTAGTCCTTACATATTAATACTATTGCAATTCCCAACTATAACATAACTTTTAAGGCTAACAATTTAAATAACTCATAAAGTGCAAATCATCTTACTATTAAAGATTGCTATGAGTTATGTATTTAGCACATATATAATTGTAATTTTCCTATTATACCTTTCTCATTCATGAAAAAGAATGAGATTAAGTCTCACACTTCTCTTATGGAAAGAAGACTATGATTATTCTTTTTCATAAAGTTGACTCTAACCAAAAACCCATATGGGTATAGATCAATTTACTTGTAAAAAAATAACTTACGTTTACTGTTCAATGTTGCATTAATACATTTAAAAGAATTTACAAAATTCAATTTTAGTATTTTCGATAATGAATTTTCAAGAAAATTAAATACCCATGGAAATATTTATATAACCAAATAATTTTCTTGAAAACCTAGGATCCAACTTTTCATAAGTTTCATTACATCAGTTGATCTGCTAGTAATGAAAGTATAAAAGATGGTAATCTGTTGAACAATAATTGGCAAACAATTTTCCAATTCCTAGATCATTATGGGATTTATATCAAATTGATTCATCAATTTGCAATGTAAACATGTTTCATCCCATCTCATGCCTTAAGTTTTAGGTCTCACTCATCAACTTAATTAAGTCGTCTAACTTAGAAACTGCAAATTCTCCATGTGTGGTCTCACGCACACTACCTTGTCATTAATATTTGGCCTAGGTCTCACACATACCAAATATTAACTTCAAGTGTTTCTTATAGTTAGATGGCATGTAACTTAAATTTTATAAGGTATTTAGTTTGATGTGACAATCAAAACATGTACGAAGATGCATACACTCATCTTCATAACATATATTTTAATAAAAAACAATTATTAACCAATTCATTAAGACTAAACTAACAAAGTTTTGATTGAGGTATTGGGTTCACCAATCAAAGAATTTACCTTTAATTATCATCCATTATATTGTACTTTTGCATAAGTCTAAAGACTTAGTGTTTCGGATAATTACCACAAAGTGGCACATGGAATTAAAGCTAATTCACCCTTAAGATGATTTTGTACATAAAATAGTCGTACTTGGGTGAGCCATTCTTACTATTGATACAAAACTCATCACTCAATTAAATTTATTGTAAATTTAACTCTTCAAAACAAATCCAATTTCACCATTGTTTAGTCCGGTTTAATTTTCTATTATAAAAATTACCATTTGCTTACAACTTGTCAAACAATAACATAAACAAGTAAGCAAATAAAAATTAACCAACTATAACAATAAATATGCTAAAATAAATCAACTAACATGTATATATTTATCTAAGACTCCCATTGGTTTTCGAGCTATGTACCAATGGACCACATACACCAAACAATTTCGTTGCGTAAGTCCTACGATAAATATATATATAATAACACACACATATATTTGATTAAAGATAACGATAAAAAATTAGGTCTTCCCTAATAATATAATTAATTATCCTATTAGTAAATTAATCATGTCATACAATTTAATTACTAATAAACCCTAATTAATTATCTTACATGTATCGCTCAATTAACATGTAATCATAAAAAATCACTTAACAATTAACGCATAAAATATCCCTTTAATCCATGATCAAACATGCACGTTCATCATGGATCCAAATAATCAGTTATTATCATATAATGAATCCCAAGATACGCAATTAATGACATATAGCAAATATCCATTAATTATCACATAAAAACATTGCATGCAACCTAGGGTTTCTACTAATTTTATAAACCCTGAAATTAATTTAAATAAAAATAGTAATCGACTTTTATAAAAAAAAAATTAGGGTTTCATAAAAAAATCCTAGAAACCAAAAAACAAACATGCAATTAATCAATAAAGATTCAATTTTTATATGTATCGTAATTAATTACATAGTATTTAACTGCTCGTGATGCCACTGATGGAATTTATTAATCATAACAATTATATAATGAACAAGTAAACATATATAAAGCACGCAGCGGAAACATAGAATCAAATACTTGTAATAATTAACCGAAACATAAAAGAAACGCGTATCTTTTAGCAATCCATGCAAGTAGGGTTTATCGAAAAACCCCAAATAAAAATCGAATCACAAACCCTAATAAATTAGGGTTTATATATATCGACAAGAATAAAGTCGATAAATCTTCACCACTAAAAATCAAATAGTGTTGATTCCTCTAAGGTTGCATACACTACACGTTAACCAAGAACACTAGAATGCTAGTACTAAATACACGATCAAACAACGGAATACAGTGTCCTTGTTATTGGGTATACGTATCACCAGATCGAATCAAAGTAATAAAGTAAATATGTTTATGCAATTACATATCACATGCATGTACACGTTAGCATATGCATGTATATGTATTCATAACATATGCATGAATAATTTTACTGGGGTGAATTAACCCTTTTACTCAAAAAATAACATATGCATGAATACAAAGTCTTACATTCATTTTGATTCGTCAATAATACAAGAATAAGGTGCGATGCATGCATAGGGTATTATTGTCGATTGGTTTAGCTAATCACTTTTACCGAATGAGATCAAGGGGTGTATATATAGCATTTAACCTTGTCTAACAAGTCATTGCTAGCACCTCCTTAAGTTTATAAAACGACACTCGGACCCCTTCCTTTTTCCTTGTTTGACCGTATAAATATTTCATGTATTATTATTTAATATAATTAACACATCTAATATATTAATAATAAAGTGTTCTCTAAATGTATACGTATGTGCCCTCAATAGGCTTGAGTTCGAAACCGGATATACGTATATAAAATATGTTCACAATTCAACAATGTATACTTGATATGTTGTACTTTGTATTATGGTTGTGTGGTGACTAAGTAATTGAGTCGACGAGTTTGAAATCCACGCATGATGACGATAGAGGAATATGAGAATACGTATGATTTTAAGAATACAAATTTACAATTCGGAATCGAATTCATAAGAGGGAATAAATGAAGAGCTTGACAATAAGAATACGGCTTAATTAGATGATTTGGAAGTATATATACATACACGAGACGAGAGCTCAGTATTTCGAGAATAACGATCAAGTATTAGAAAATTAGTAGAGCGTTAAAATAATAATACTTATTATTTTGTAAATAAGTCATTCAAATATTTCCTAAGTGTGGGACATTTTATAAAATTGTGGCATGACCTGTTCGTTTGTAAAAGCTTCCCAAGGTTGCCAACCTCGTTTTCCCATGTTCCCTTTTTAACTTGCCATATTTTCCCTCAAAATGACAAAAGTCCATATTTACGAATCGTCTTTTCCAACACGTCGTTGAAACCATCTTAACCGTTCTATACTTATGCATGTATAAACTAATTTGAAAATCCGCTTTTAGATACATATGTTTGTTAATATTCAGGGTGCGTTTGGTATCCGACTATGAGAATGTCACTATGACTATGAAAGTGATTAAATGTGTTTGTTTAAGATG
Source organism: Artemisia annua (assembly GCA_014162995.1). NCBI lineage: Eukaryota > Viridiplantae > Streptophyta > Magnoliopsida > Asterales > Asteraceae > Artemisia > Artemisia annua. Next base: position 32,873 of record LBNU01004648.1, on the reverse strand, counting down.
AGGGGGCCCACAACTATGGTAATGAATGATAGAAATGCTCCATCTATCTTCTATACTAATAAACCAGAATAATTTACAAGCCCTCTAAGCACTATAAATCATTAATACGCTGATGTGTCTCAATTGTGATTGGCTGGAGATTTAATGCGTACAAGTTGGTAATGCAATAGCTTCTTTCGTTATGTGCCATTACTCGGATTCAAAACACCATTATGTTATTTTTGCCAACTCATCAAACCCATTCTTCTTTGATATGCTTCTTCAAAGGCAGTTTTAATTGAACATTAATCCCACAATCAATTTCAATTTGAGACCTTACAAAAATAACGATCCCTCAAGAACATTTTTTATTTCTCTTCTAACACCAAATTCATAAAACAACATCCCTTCAAGTCGATCATTGAAGTTGTTTTTAGGGTTCCGATTAAAATCCCACATACATCTATTTTGATGTGTTATTTTTTTAGTAATCAATATAATTGTGTTTTGATTCAGTTTATAAAGAAAGGTACTTGATTTTTGTTTCTGTCATTTACTTTATATATGATTTGGGTGTTTTTCTTCTTCTTCATTTTGTGTTTCCTTTTCAGGTTGTTGCGATGCCTACCCAGAAACATGTTTTACAGGATTTAATGGTTAGTTTGTGTTATGTGTGTTTTATAATGAATTGTTTTAAAATTTTAAGGTTTTTAAAAATTGAGGCTTTTTTTTAATATCTCCTTTCGAATGATGATGGCCCGTCTATTTTATGATTTTAAGTTCAGGTTCACCCACTGTATGCTTTTGTATAAGGGGTTCTTTCATTTTTGTTATTGTCTCCATATGTTTCTTGCGCTATAATGTTGTTACATAAGTCAAGGGAATAATTGAATTTTGATTTGGTGATTTAGGACATAAGTTAGTTGCAATATGTTCTCGCTGATGCTAAAAAGACATAAAAAAGCATGGTTCATAATCATAGGAGAGTGTTGGTGTGGGAGTTGGCCTTCTTTTAGCAGCACTTGCATTTTTTGGCCTAATATGGTACATAAGGCGAGCTTATGTTAGAAATTGTGCAAATATGGTACAAAATAACTGAACCCTTGGTCGAATATATTAAAGACCGAGTTTTAACATTAAAAATTCTTGATTATTTAGTTCTTTGATGTATGATGTTTGAATGTAGGTCCTTTTCTAAAACATTTGATGCATTTTTTTTTCACGAACTTTTGTTGATAAATCAGGGGATACATGCAACAATTAGAGGAGATATATGGGAATTTCCACTCGGTTGCTTTGATCCGAAAAGTACATACGAGGAGCGGAAAGAGATACGGCTAACTCGAAGGTAGTTAATATTTTCCATTTGGTTCGAAAGGTGTCTTTTAAGTATGTCGGGGCCGGGTTGACCCACACACACTATTCCCATTTTTAGTTTCTTACATTATTTGATTTAATGAAATTTATGAGCGACTTGAAATGTTTCTCAGGGGTGATCTCTAAGTTGTCAGCACAAGAGAATTGGTAAGTATATCGCATCTATTCCTTTTTGCTTTACGATTTTATGCACCTATTCCTTTTTTGTTTAGGTCGATGATTTATCAAGGATGTAAATCTTTTCAAAGATACCCAAGGGATCGGATATGTTCAAACAGGTATATACGGACACAATATTATTATTATTATTAATAATTTGTTCCATATGTAATTGATAGCTTAAGTTGCGTCAGTGGTGAAAGAGGCAAGAGGCAAAGTATGAAGCAAGTAACAAGAAGGTATGTACATACGTAACTGAGAATGTTTTAAAGCATACCGGTGGCTTTTTGTCATTTGGCCAATGTATTCAAAAGATGGTTTGGGTTATTTTAATTCTTTCAAATGTGTTGTTACAGATACTAATGAAAAATCAGAAAAGGTTCATGTTTCCCGACATGCCAATAAAAGTTTTGTTCGCGCAAATGAACCGCCACTAAAGAAGGACGAGGTTAGTTTGCATTCCACTTTTGAAAAATAATTAGTTTATCTACAAGAGTAACGGACATGCTGTATGTAGGACCGAAAGTATAGATGATTCGTGTGGTTCGGGGGGTCGGGGAAGCTCAAAATAAAGGAAAGACATGGTATTTATTAGATTAAGAAAGGGGAAGATGTGTGTGTTTTCTAGAGAGAGAAAGGGAAGACACACACACCTTAATGATACAAATGAGACATCCACCCTCCTAGTTGAGACTAGGAGGTGTATTTTTACAAAGAACTAGCCTAACTTAGCACTATTGACTAAACTAGTCCTTGTACTTTGATTCTAATGCAATTCCCAACTATAACATAACTTTTAAGGCTAACAATCTCTCCCCAAAGTGATGTTATACGGGAATTGCTTACAACGTTCCCTACAAGTAAAATTAAATACAAGATATAAGCGCAGCACCTCTGAGAGTGGTCTTCAACCTTCATTGCTTCATTCAGCTTCTTGAATCTTCTCAGCTGCCATCTCTTTACTTGTAGAAGAACAATGTGAGCAAATCTAATTAGGGATTAATTGCAAACTGACAACAATGAGTACACTCTCCCCTAATTAGTGCTCTCCCCCAAACTGACAACATTTTTGATGAATGCCCTGAATCTGAAGAAGTCTTTTGATAATTAAATGCAATCCGTCTTTAGTCTTCCAACACGCAGCGGAAAATGTAGAATAGACTGTAGACTCGACCTTCTTCAAGATTGTCTATTAGGGGGAACAATGTATCAACATCTTCATCTTCAACAAATGCATTCCAGCTATCTTACGACTCAACCCATAATGTACACATGTAACCAACAAAGGTAGAAACGGTTAAGCCTGGTCACGTGAACCTTTTGTACGTCCTTGATGTACACTTTTCTCTCCCCTGATGATTGCGATCTCATCAGAATCAGCATAACAGTGTGCACATGAAATATTAACCGGAAGCACTTTTAGCATAGACCATAATCAGCACGTGTGAAGATGTCGATAATCCCAATCTACTAATAATACCATTTGAAATTGTCTAACTCTTTATCAACCCCCATGTATAAAAAGCAACGGCTCTCTTTAGTAACCCCTTGTGAAGATAACCCGATATGACGAACTTGAGAATGAAGTAAAATCCCTAGACTTGCTACTTAAGCTTGTACTATCCTTGTGACTAAGAACGGTGTACCGTATACCCTTAATAAAAGTGTAATAAGCACAATTCCTCTTGATATATCCTCAACTGCGTGAGACACTGAGCACTACAACGTAACTCCTTAAAGTGATAGCCACTTTGTGGGTATAGAGAGAAAGAATCACAAAAGTAACTAGATATCCAAGTCTTCGTCACCATTAATATATGCCCAAACAAGTCATCTTCGCGGGAGGGAAGAAAGAAAGAAGACGAAATAAGTGCACGCGTCCGTAAAACGATACTTCAAACCCAAATAAATAATAACGAATCATCCCCGCAGTTACATTTGATATTCATTGAAAACTTTAGCCGTGAATTTATGTATCCCGTGAAAATTTATGATCCAAAATACCACTCTTTTATCAATAATTATCACAAAATTGTATCCAATATGATTAGGATAATATTTTGATAGTCCATAAGTTAGCCCTTTTACCTCAGTCCGTTTAATTGTTTCAGCCCAAACATCAATCCGGTCCAAAAATATAGATCCAAAAATATAAGCTCTCTCCGGCCCATTAATCAAGAAACCCAATCCGGTCCAAAACACTTTATACAACCGGGGTAATAAAAGTGTTATAACCCTAAACATTTTCATTTCACTAACCCTAGTCATATTATGTCCGCCCCCATCTCACTAATAGCTCTCCCAACTCAGATTTTTCCATCAAACAATAAGCTTTCATGTCCCATATCCCATCATCATTGAGTCTTTCTCGTCTCATCAAGCACACAACACAAACAAAATCTCACAGCCATACCGTTACCTTGATGTCTTTTTTAGTGAAGTCCGATTCATTATAAGGCTTCAAGATCCTAGATGGGTCTCGGGTAGGTGTTAATTTGTTGTATTGATTTTCGTGTTGGTCTTAAACGAACCAAGAATGGATTATAACATATTTGTTATAAATCTTTTCTTTTAGTTCGGATATAATTGAAGTGAAGCTTCAACAATTAGATCGATGATGAGATTTAATTCTTTCGTACAATAGACCTTCAAAAGTCTTGATGTTCCTTTGATTAACCCGAAAGAATAAGTCTGAGATCTAAGATAATTTAATTTTTCAGTTTCGATTCATGATGAAGGATATTGATTGAGAGCTGGGGAGTGAGAGAGAGGGTATTGGTTGTGTATTGTTTAGGATTTGTTGATGTTGGTTTTGTATGTCGTTAGATAAAGCTTCTCGTTATCATTCCTTTTTTTCTCGGTTTGTAATCTGTTTTTGGACTGATGATGGATATAAGCTGAGGTCTTGGTGAGTGTTTGGTAAATGGTTTGTGGTCATTTGATCTTCTTCTTTTCATTTTGATCTTCTCGAAAGTTTTCTTTCCAAAAAGATTTCGATAATTTTCAACTTTTCGAGAAAATTTTTATCGAGAAAGTTTATCGAGAACTTTTACTTATCGAGATCCATAGTTTTCAAGATCCTCGGTTATCGAGATTTTTATTTCGACAGATTAGGGTTTTGTGTTCTCGAGAACCACTAGTGTTCTCGATAACAAGTAAATCTCGAAAACAGGTACATTTCGAGAACTTCTTATACAAGAAGTTTTGATTTTTCCAGCGAATATTCCGACCAGCCTTTGTAACCCAGATTCCGATGAGTTTTCCGATGAGTTTTCCGACCTCCTTTTTGACCACTTTTTGACCACAGATTCACGGAATGGTAAAAAAGCCATTAAAGAATGAGTTATACCATAGCAGCTAAGAAAAAGACCACACTTAACTGGTATGTAAATCTAGATAAAAAGCTTATGACTTTTTTGACCTTTTGGATACAATACTGTTTAGAAACTGTTAACCATGAAAGATAAGAAAAAAATTTTCAGATCCGAAAAATGTGGGTAAAAACAGTTCTAAAAATGTGATATGAACCACAAAAATCTATATAGTAACACCATGAGCTCCGATACCAATTGTTGGACCGAAAGTATAGATGATTCGTGTGGTTCAGGGGGTCGGAGAAGATCAAAATAAAGGAAAGACATGGTATTTATTAGATTAAGAAAGTGGAAGATGTGTGTTTTCTAGAGAGAGAAAGGGAAGACACACACACCTTAATGATACAAATGAGACATCCACCCTCCTAGTTGAGACTAGGAGGTGTATTTATACAAAGAACTAGCCTAACTTAGCACTATTGACTAAACTAGTCCTTGTACTTTGATTCTAATGCAATTCCCAACTATAACATAACTTTTAAGGCTAACACTGTATCACTGTATGTTCTTCATTATTTACATAACTAATCTTCAATAGTCGCAGTTATATATCACATGGTTTTCTGATTTTAATGATTCTCATGGACATTATTTATGATATATATACAGGGACCATCATATGCTTCTGGAGACGTGGACGAGGTGTTCAGTCCAGTAGATGTAGATTTGAATCTTGTGAAGAGCTTTGTTTGTTCATTTTCTTCTCAAGAGGGACTACCTGGACCAGCTTCCAATTTGCTTGGTCTCATGGGCCTTCAATTCCTGCATGACAACCAAAAAGACAAATGATTATATCATCTCGATTACAAACTTCCAGGTTTCACACGCGAAAATGACTTCATTTGATGAGAGGTTAGCCTTATCATTGACCAGCTTGCAACTCTTTGATCATACATACAGTAATATATGTAAAATGGTACTAATGTTTTTTCTTACAAGTATTTGATTAGATATTTATAGTCATTAAAATTTATGGTTATCTTCTGGTGTTATATATTTTTATCTTAAATAAAGGGGCGTTTGGCTAAGCTTATTGGAGGAATGTAATATAGGTTATTGTAAATAAAGGGGTGTTTGGCTAAGCTTATTGGAGGAAACTTTATCACTCAATTCACACCAAAACTACCATACACCATCTTTGCCACCAGGTATCCTTCACATTTTATTATGTTTTCTTTGTTTTAAATTGTAAATCGTTCAAGGATTACTATTTTTTGTAGATACTAATTAAAGAGGCGTGTGCTTGAGCATTTTTTTTCTTGATTATTTATACATGACTGATTTACGATGGCGACATTATTTTCCTACAAGTTCCATGGTCTATTTTTAAACTAATCTTTTGGCTTCATTTTTTTGAGTTTAGTATTCTTGCTATTATGCTGTTATAGTGGTTAGCAGTGCTTAAGATAGTGTATATTAATTAGTTACTTCCTGGAATAAAGGAAGAGGTAGCAAAATGAACGGGTCAGGTGGGTAGGGTAATGGGTTCGGGTCAAAATGGGTAGTTCTTTAGTGTGAGTTTAGATGTGTCAAACTTGCCATCTCTACTGCAATATCATCTTTCATATCATAAGTCTGCTATATTTTTGGTATTTATAACGAACAAACTCATTGCTTTTGGAAAAGTTCTAATGTATGGATCAGGTTTATGCATGGATTACTGCAGGTAGAGGTAACTATTCAAACTATGGAATTGAACATGTATGCTGAAAATAACACGAACCAGTGCCGTTTTAATGCCATGGGTTAGGTGGGTAGGGTAATGGGTTCGGGTCAAGATGAGTGTTTTAATGATGCAAACATATATCTTTTTGACAAAAAAGTGCCGTCTTGAAACTTATGCCTAAGCTAAATTGATCGCGTATATTAGTTACTTCCTAGAATGTGTCGTATAGGTAGCAAAATGAACGGGTCAGGTGGGTAGGGTACGGGTCAAAATGGGTAGTTCTTTAGTGTGAGCTTAGATTAAAGAAACTTTGTCATCTCTACTGCTCAATCATCTGTTCATATCATAAGTATGCTATATTTTGGTATTTATAAAAGTAAATTTTTATAAATTTAAGGAACAAGTGACTCATTGCTTATACAAAAGTTCTAATGTATGGATCAGGTTTATGCATGGATTACTGCAGGTAGAGCTAACTATTCTAACTATGGAATTGAACATGTATGCTGGAAATAATACGAACCAGTGCCGTTTTAATGCCATGGTTTAGGTGGGTAGGGTTACTGATGGAGTAATAATTTATCCCTTCAAAATTAGAAAAAACAAGTGCCGTTTTAATGACATGGAGTAATAATTTATCCCTTCAAAATTAGAAAAAACAAGCGAAGGGGGTTGCTGATGCTCTTTGACAAATCAGCTTCTAATGTTTACGGGTTAATAAACCATTGATGCTTGCAAGAGTTAGGCAACATGGTTTTCTGAGCAAGAAGTATCTCTTGCACACAAACTACTTGCGTCGAAACTTGAAAGTGCATATTTGATTGTAAGCACAAACTTGGAATAGTTGGTATATATTGTAATTATTTGACTATAAATTCGTTATAGCAACTATTCTATTTTAACTTGCATGTAATATTTTTTTCCTACATTAATGTAACACACCTTTGTTTCCGATATACCCAGTTACGACTTATTTGTTATATAAAGACGTTTGTGTGTTTCGATTTATTTGTTGACATGAGTTCTAAAAGTCATACATAATTAAAGGGTGCTATTAAATACCTTCTTTTAGTTTCCTATAAACAATGTCCTATTAGAAAGTATAAACGACCACTCAAGTTTCCTATAACTTGCATGGTCTTATTTGAAAGTATAAACGACTACTGAAGTATCCTATAATTTTCTATGGACTATTAGGTGTTCACATGATGGACATTTGCTATTAAATTGATTAGCGCTCACATACAACATTTGTTATTCAAGACCGGCAAATTTGAAGACGACAACGCATGGACGTTTATTATTTTAGTTGTTAGAAACTCAATTAATTGTCGAATAATTCACGTTTTATCTCATTATTTCTTTTATATATTAATGAAACATGTTGACGTTCATTGTTTTCGTAGTATCTCATTTTCATATTTCTTTAAAAACTCCGCGAATCCGTTATGAGCGACTTGAAATGTTTCTTTCACATTATTATTAGGAATTTCAAATTGTGGGTCATAATTGTTGATTTTGTATATTATGAGTTGGTGCGAACTGACATTAAAGAAGTCTCATAAGTTTTCCTCTAATTAAGAACACAAGCTGCACCAACCGGCCTGCTATCATTTACTTTTTGTTTCCTACTAATTGTAGTGAAATTGAACTCTTATTTTTATTATACATTAGAACATGTATGAACCTTCTATGTTTATAAAATGTTATAAACAAGCTCATTAAGAACATATAAATTGTTGAGCATTTTCTTCCCCATGCAATTTATCAAATACTTAATATGGCACTATTAACATGTAAGAAGAAGTGCTTCTCTTTTTGATTGTTTAAACAAGTTTTCTATGGATTGTTGGAAGTTTGAAATAAAAGTTGGGCATATTTATTCTCATTCTATTCACCTTAATATTAACAGATGCATTTGTTATATTTTAAGTTTATATGTACTCAATTATACATCCCCAAGTCATCAACTACTAAACCATGATTCAATCAAATAGCACATAAAGCCAATGGTAATTTTTATTTTATTTATTTATTTATTATTATTTTTTTTGATAGGTGTTTGACCTTTTGGTAAACTAACCTATGATGTTTGAGCCCACTACAACATATACTTAAATCGATAAACCCTTCCATTTTACAAAAGTTGGCATGGCCACTTAAGGTTTGAAGGTTGTTTCAGATGCGGATGGTAACCTATCAAATAAAGAAGTTTTTCAAGGTTTATGATCAAACGGTCGATAGGTATGTACAGTATACATATTACATGTTTTGTGGCATTTTTTCTTATTTACACTTATTATAAATCCCAAACTTCTTTTACTTACATATTTTTTAAACTTATTAGGTGTTCACGTAATGGATCTTTTGTTGAAGTGTTAGAATGGTCACTACATACATTTGCTTCTGAAGACAAACATATTGGAGATCACGAGGCAATGAACGTTTATTTCACAGATATTTACAAGCATTGGATTTTATACTATCAGTCACTTATAACTTATTATTCCGTTACAAAAAAAATTTCATAGCGTTTACATTCGTTGTTCTTTCTTACTTTATTCACGTACTTACTTTTTTTTAATCAAAAACTCTCTAAAATCCTGTGGATTCCATGGTTCTATGAGCTGTATGTGGTTCTTTCACGTGTCAAAAGCAAAAAAGGTTCGAAGGTTGTTGTTTCAGATGCCGATGGTAACCTATCAAATACTACTATAAATGTTGTATATAAAGAAGTTCTTCAAGGTCTATGATCAAACGATCAATAGGTATGGACTAAAGTTCTCAGGTGTTCCAAACCATAGGCTGGTGTTAAAAGTTGGTGTCCTGATAATGTTATTGAGGAATTGATCAATGTAATGGATTCTGTAATGGAACACGACTTCACGTTTTATGATTATCAAGGACTTCTATTCAAGCTGAGATCATTAACGGGACACATTTTGGAAATAAGGTTGTCATACCACGATTGAGAATTACTCCATCTCATAAATGTTTACCTCTAAAGATCGTTAGGAAACAATATCACATTTTTTTATCATTCGCCATGACAATAAACAAGAGCCAAGGGCAATCGCTTTCAAAAGTCGGATTGTATCTTCTACGTCATGTATTCACACATGGACAGCAGTATGTAGCTCTTTCACGTGTCAAAAGAAAAAAGGTTTGAAGGTTGTTGGTTCAGATGCCGATGGTAACCTATCAAATACTACTATAAATGTTGTATATAAATAAGTTCTTCAAGGTCTATGATCAAACGATCAATAGGAATGTACATTATACATTTTAAATGTTGTCTTATCTTTTATATAATAAAAGAATTACATCATTTCAGAGTTTTTTTGATAGAACAATCTTATGGGAAAAAAAATTGGACCAATAGAAGAGCTTTATTTTGCCACGTAGGAGAAATTGAGCAATATGATTTGCCAATAAAAAGTCAAAATTGAATTGATTTTGGTCAAACGTTAATAAATTTAGTGGAGAATTTGATTGAGGAAAAAAATACATAAAAATATAGGTGTCTAATTTATTAAAATAAAAACTTAGAAAAAGAGGAAGTAATTAATAAAACTTTAGTGGTTGAATTTTAAATAATTATATGGAGTTAAGTGTAAAATTATAAGTCCCTATATTTTTTTAATAACTTTAGATAATAAACAAATAACCCCTTACACTTTATACCCCTTACACTTTATAATATGAACTTTGTTTACAATTACATGAGTATTAATATTGGTTTGAGACTTCCATCCATTAAACTTACAAAATTTTATAAACGTACGAATTAGTTTAAATATACGTTAAATACTTTTAAAATAAATATTAGTTTTAAACTTTCAGCTATTAAAATATCTTTTTAATATGTACATTAAATATAAGTAAGAACTCATGTTATCTTATTAAAAGTTTAATTTATACGTACACGGGTTTGAATATTAAATACAGTTAAATTATTATTAACGGTAATAGAAATATCAAATGGTAAGTACGAGTTACAGTGATATGAAAATAAATATACGTGATTGTACTTATACGACTCCTGTAATTATTATTTAAAGTTTATATATGGATATCCGGGAAAACATTTTTAAAAAACTTTACGGAGTATATTTTAACTTGATCAATGCTCATTATGTGCTACTAAACTCGCACATTTTGTACAACATGATATCAATAGTTAAAGTTAAACAACAACTAAAATAAGTTAAATCTTTCATCCAATAAAATTTTTACAAAATATTAATTGATATTAATACATAATGAAAAACTCATGCATACTTATTAGTTGTACTTATATCACAATTTTCACAGTTAAATTCTTATATGTCCATATAGTAAACAAAAATTTTAAAATAAATTTGATTTATGTGTAAACTCATGTGATCAAAGAACCTTTGACCCATTAACATTATAAGGAGACACGCTCAAAAATAAAATACAAGGATGATGCCACGATTATATTTATAATTTCTGCCAACTATTTTTCTTACTTTCGCACATGTTGATGCTCTAACTTTTTAAAATATACATAAGATTATCTGTTTTTAAATGATAATACTATATAATTAAATTTTTCTGGAAAAACCCCGTGCGTGCACGGGTATTATAACTAGTTTTTCTTATTTACAGCGATTATAAATCCAATAAATTCTATCACTTTTGTATACTTATTAGGTGTTGACCGAAAGGAACTTTTCTTCAAGTTTTAGAATGGTCACTACATCCATTTTGCTTCTCAAGACAAACATATTGTAAATCAAGAGACAATCAACGTTTAGTACACAGATATTTATAACCAATGTATTTTATGCTTTCAGTCACTTATAACTTTATTGTTCCGTTAAAATAAAATTTCACATCGTTTACGTTCATTATTCTTTATTATTTTATTAACGTACTTACGTTTTCTTAGTTAAAAACCCTCTAAAATCCCGTGAATTTCATGGGTCTATAAGCTAGTACTCCATATACCTCAAAAGGGTATGGTATGAATCTTTTATACAGAGGGGCCCACCATTACTATCAAAATCATTCCCATTGTGATTGATGACGGCATACCAAACGCACCCTCAATCATCGGGCCTTACGGTCTATTAGAAAATCCTTAAACAGGTAAATATATTATATAGTATGGAGTGGGCTTTGTGCAAAAAAAGAGGGCCAAATCCGGGCCTAGGGTTGAGGTAAATATATATATAAACAGCCCGACCACAGACAAAAACATCGACACTCACAAAACATCCACCATCATCCCGGGATACTCATCTTCATCATCCGTCCACAGACAGTTGCAACATGTTGTTATCATCTATGTGCAGGCAAAATATTACTTACTATGTGATAATTAAAAAATTATTTATGTCACTAGTTTTCACCAAGTACCCCGCTTTTCTTTTTCACTCAAACCTTTTTTAATTCAAACACTTGACAATCAATTGTAAGTCATTTCATCATTTTTCTTAATAATTCGATTCTAGGGTTCGTAAGTACAAAAATTGGGGATTTTCAATTTTTCTTGTAATAACACTAAAAAATTAACAATGTACTACCATTATCACTCGATTGTTACTCACAAAACATGGATCATCATCCCATCCATCCACAGACAGTTGCTACATGATGTTATCATCTATGTGCCGGTAAAATATACTTACTATGCCTTTGTCAGATTGTATTGGGCAGAATATAAGGGTTCTGCACATATATATGTTATTGTGTTTTGTGTCGTGTTGTATATATTGGGTGAGGCACTTCCATGTATCTTGATGGAAGCCTTTCTCAATAGTTTCATGTTTAGTCTTTAGTTCCCTTAGGTTTTTTTCCTTCAATCTTTTCCTTTTCTATTCTTACCTATGGACTTAGTTTGTTGATGTTAATGTCGTGCTGTGTAGCAGATTAATTTGGATTATGAAATCTAGTTTATATACTTACCTAGTCTTTTTTTATCTTTCAAAACAATGTTTTCCTGCTCCACATTCTAGTCGAAAGAAGATAAAGTAAAATAGTAGTAAATCTAAAGGTATATAATACAACTTTTGCAACTTTCGCTAATTGTGTTTCCCTTCTCCTTGTTTTTGCACGTTCACTTTATACAACTTTAAGTGACAAAAAAGAAAGATAAAAAACAGCTAGTACGTAGATGTTAATTGTCCAAACACTTCCATCTTTCAGGTTGATTAATTATAGGGACCCTTGCAGTTTTAACTGTCCCGTTGCATAATTAATGTTACTGGATACAAACAGTCTAATACAACTAGTTAAGTCAACAATAGGTTAAAGATTACTACATTTTACTAAGTCCAAGCTTTTAGTTTTGGCGACGCCATTGAGACCTAATAAATTGGACTTTTCTTATCATCAGTTTTGCTTGAATTTCGAAATTATAAAGAACGCTGTTACTTTTCTAACAGACATTATTGTTTTGTAACTGATACAGTGGCATTTTATCTGGTTAGAAGCTGCCTTTTTTGTGAGAAACTCTCTAGGTGGTGGCAACCATAATAATAATAAACAATCGGTTTTGTAGTTTTATTCTTCTTCTCTTTTGTTTCATATATACGGCAAGAAAGAAAAACAAGTAGCCAAAAGCTGTTTTTGTTCTTTTCCTTTTCTATTTGCACGTATTAGTTGGAGCTGTAACAAGTTCTGCCCATGCTGTGTGTTTACGTGATTACTTCCCCTGCCCTAGTTGTAATTAATTGGATCAATCACTGCTTCAAAATTTTAAAATAGTTTAAATTTCTGATTGATTGATTGTAGGAGATTTACAAGATGGACTAGAGCCAATAACATCTCCCACATAAATAGGAATTCCAATCCTCAATCACATCATCAACAAAGGGAAATCAGAATCCAGAGGCCAGCAGTTTCTTATTACCCTGACAATAATAATAACAGATGGAGTAAGATGCTAGAAAGGCAGCGAGCGAAGAGAAAAGTACCAGTAAGTAAAGCGGAACAAGATCGAATGGATGAGATGCTTACTATTGAAAGCTATATTGACTCAGCATTCCGCTCAACGAGAACCAATGAAGTCTATTTGTTCTTCCAGAATGAGTATCTTGTGTTAAATTACACTCCTGGAACAACGAATGCTCGGGTTGTCGATGGCCCTCTTAACATACCAAATGGTTTTCACTCCCTTTTTGGTACCAAATTTGCTTATCATGGAATAGACGCTGCTTTTGGTTGTCATGGTGGTCATGATGAAGCATTTATCTTTTCCGGAGATACCTGCGCAAAAATAAATTATGCACCTGGGACTACAAATGATAAGATTCTTGAAGGTCCTGAGTTAATCGACAAGATGTTTCCTTTCTTCAAAGGTACACAGTTTAAATCAATGGTGGATGCTGCATTTGAATCATCAGTTCCTAATCAAGTATACATCTTCAAAGGCGGAGAATATGCCCTCGTTGACTATATTCAACGAAAACTCATTGATATACGTCCTATAGTAGACGGGTTTAATTGCTTACAGAACACTATTTTCGATAGCGACATTGGAGCTGCGTTTGCGTCACATAACTCTCAGGAGGCTTACCTGTTCAAAGGAAACTCATATGTGATTTTGCACTTTACTCCTGGCCAAACCAAAGACTACATTATTAGCGGTCCCAAGGAAATTGTACCTAAGAACTGGCCTTCTTTGGTGAACATCCTGCCTCGATATAATGCTGGAATTGAGATGGAGTACACAGGACCTCTCCCTGATTTTGACCCGAATTTCGTCTATCGTGTGTGTGGTGGCTATTATTAATATAATTTGTACTAAACTATTCCCTACTTTCTATTTATGTGATCAAACTGATGATGCATTTGTACTAAACTATTCCCTACTTTCTATTTATGTGATCAAACTGATGATGCATTTCAACTCAGGTTTTTACAAGTTGGTTCTAAACACTAGTACAAAAATGCTCATTTGTGTCGCCTTATTAGTGATGGTTGTTTAATAGCGTGATGCTAATATTGTCCGGATCACCCACATGTTTGTGGTTCGACCATGTTTGCTCCAAGAAAGAATTGGTATTAACCATGTTATTGATATAAAAACACAAAGATTTGTAGTGATTTGCAGCAAAAATAAAACAAAGTAAAGTATGATACAACATAATATATGTAAAATATGTTTATGGAATTAAATTGAAACGTATTACAGAATCCTATATATACTTGATGAACAGATACGTCTTATGGAAGAAAGGACATGATGCTTCAAAGTGAAACAACACGACCCTTCTCTTTGTAACTGCCATATAACTAAAATAACTAACCCTAAGAAACGTTTCTATATGTCTGTTGGCCTTTGGCCCAGACTTTTATTCGAGCAGCCCACTTTCAAGGCCTGCAAACTATCCTACAACTAAATAATACAAAGTATACATACATATGATTAAACAAGGAAATCGGCACCCGCCGCGTTGCGGCGGGGCTACTCGCTGTAAGTTTGTAGTATGTTTTATTGCCGACACATGTTGTATTAATTATTTGTTATTAGTTTCGCAATGTTTCGTATGATTTTTTGGCAAGATTTGGCCGAAACGTTATGATTATGTTGTAGATTAAAGTTTCGGGCTCGTTTTGTTCGTAATATTGCGACATGTTGGGTTACATGTTAATTATTAAAAAATTGGTAGATATCTTAGTTTTTTCCTAAAAAAAATATATGCTCAATATCAACTTTTTTTGATAAAAGCGCACGTATGTGAAAAGAATATTAAGATTAGATTCGTTTTGTTTGTAATGCGGAGGCGTTTATAGCGGTATAAATCGTAAGATAGTTATATATTTGGTAAATAAACTTTGCTATATAAATAAAAGAAAAGAATTATATATAAACTTTTATAGAGTTATACGTCTTGGGCTCTAATAAGTTTTAAAAAAATTTAGGACTTTTAAAGTTATTTGACAGGTTAAGAGTGCAGTTTGAAAGTTATTTTATTTAAAACTGTAAACTTCAACATTTTTTTTTTAAATAAAACTGCATGTACGTCAAAAGCATATCAATATTGGGCTTGTTTTGTTCGTTATCGAGAGACCTTTTTGCCGTTAATTTTTTTAGTCAAGAAACGGCTAGATATCTTTTAGATATTTGGTAAATAAAGTTTGTTATATAAAAAAATCGTAAATATAAAAAAAGTTTAGGGTATGTTTTGTAATTTTTTTATTTTTATTTTTTAATAATAGTAATGTACCGGTATACAAAAACAAAAGAAGGTCACAGGCTGCGTGGACTAACTTTAGCCCAATAATAGGTTGCGGATTTTCACAAATATAATATTCGTTAAGGGAATTTTCTCGTTGCTATAGTATAATAGTAAAAAAAAGGATTCTTGGGCCAAAGTAACAACATAGGAGATAAGGTCCATGCAAGCCCACAAGAATAAACTATTATAAAGCATGCATCAACATCTTTAGTATATATAGAGAATACAGTAATATACTAAAACATATGATCTTAGTTTTCCAACAGTCTTCCCCCTAAGATCATAAGTTTTGACAGCAGCATCTTGTTCTTTCTTTGGTATCAAGTGATGATTGTAAAGTCATCACTTGTGTTGCTGTTTGTTTCTGACTTGACTAAAATTGCCTTCCCTTTTGCGACTTGTTGCTGAGTTTGCTGATGTTGTGGTAGATTCGATTTGGCAATGCTTTGATGGCTATCTTTTCCTTCTTCAATATCTTCTAACTTTATTCCAAAGTGCTCAATTTTCTCTTTTCCTCTTTGATCTGCTGAAATACTTATGGGTGCAAAGGTCTCTTTAACTTGATGAGAAATAGGACTATAAAATCTGTCATCTTCTACTTTTTTAGTAGGAAATTTAGGCACCCTAGCAGTTTTGTAGTAGGATGTGAAAACATCTAAATATTTTACATAACACTTCTTTACTTCCTCTCCATCTTGTTTTGACAGCCCAATAAGTTCACCAATTGTTCCAAACTCTTGACCAAAATATACACTTAGATACCCCCCCAAGTCCTTCTATTAATTTATAAAGATCGAAAAGATGTATTTGTACACCATTGATAACAGGAGGAATAGGACCAGGAAGAGACTTATCTAAGTAGTAATTGTAAAACCATTTAACAACCTTGTCGAATTTGTATCTAAAGTATTCCCATTCTTGACTAACAATTTCATCAAACTTGATCAGATTCAGGAAAGACACGAATTCATTAAAAGTGTTAACTTTTGTTGAGTAAATGTTTCCCTTTATCTTAATCAAATCTTCATCAGTTTTTGCCAATGATTCAAAATAGTTTTCTAGATATTCGTTGTGCCTTTTTCTCAAACTATCCTCATTAAAAGTATGATCTTCAAAGTTATTGAACATGTATACAAGCCTACATCTATTTCCTTCATAGACTATTTCAAAACCTTGTTTTTCAAGTAGGTCGATAGAAAGAATGTTAAGAGTAACTTCAGGAGCGTAAAAGACTCCTGGTATTAGTAAACCTCGACCATCATCCTTTACAATGACTTCGCCAATTCCATATGTAAATAAAAATTTCATTTGATCTTTTAATTTAGAAACAACAAAATCTTCTTTTATGTTACGAAAAGAATTGAGATTAGAGAATAAGTGCTTATCTATTTGGTTGCTGATGTACCATATGTCATCCCAATGTCCTTGGTCCGTCCCCTTTAAGATACAATTTGTTGAGAAGTGTATGTATTCACGATACTTTAATTCAACAGATGGTTTTGGTATCTTAAGAGTTTTAAAAGTTTTCATCTGTGTTGGGTTAGGATTTGGGTTTGAGGTTTCTGGTTTTTCTTCATGGTTCATAGGACACGTTTTTGAGATGTGACCCTTCTGCCTGCATATGAAGCACTTATGTTTTCGGTATTTGTTTTGGGTTAGAGTGGAGTTATACGTTTCGATCTCTTCAAGTTTCTTCTTCAACATGTCCTTGCAGTCATGTGTAATCTGCCGTATACACTTGCCCAATTTCTACTCATTTTCTCTTTTCAACCGTCGATGTATAAACCCTTGCTGCATCTTCTTCCTTAGAGGCTTCCCAAGACTTTCGCTCTGATGCCATTTATTGTCTGGATCACCCACATGTTTGTGGTTCGACCATGTTTGCTCCAAGAAAGAATTGGTATTAACCATGTTATTGATATGAAAACAGAAAGATTTGTAGTGATTTGCAGCAAAAATAAAACAAAGTAAAGTATGATACAACGTAATATATGTAGAATATGTTTATGGAATTAAATTGAAACGTATTACAGAATCCTATATATACTTGATGAAGAGATACGTCTTATGGAAGAAAGGACATGATGCTTCAAAGTGAAACAACACGACCCTTCTTTTTGTAACTGCCATATAACTAAAATAACTAACCCTAAGAAACGTTTCTATATGTCTGTTGGCCTTTGGCCCGACTTTTATTCGAGCAACCCACTTTCAAGGCCTGCAAACTATCCTACAACTAAATAATACAAAGTATACATACATATGATTAAATACAGTAATATACTAAAACATATGATCTTTGTTTTCCAACAGTCTTCCCCCTAAGATCATAAGTTTTGACAGCAGCATCTTGTTCTTTCTTTGGTATCAAGTGATGATTGTAAAGTCATCACTTGTGTTGCTGTTTGTTTCTGACTTGACTAAAATTGCCTTCCCTTTTGCGACTTGTTGCTGAGTTTGCTGATGTTGTGGTAGATTCGATTTGGCAATGCTTTGATGGCTATCTTTTCCTTCTTCAATATCTTCTAACTTTATTCCAAAGTGCTCAATTTTCTCTTTTCCTCTTTGATCTGCTGAAATACTTATGGGTGCAAAGGTCTCTTTAACTTGATGAGAAATAGGACTATAAAATCTGTCATCTTCTACTTTTTTAGTAGGAAATTTAGGCACCCTAGCAGTTTTGTAGTAGGATGTGAAAACATCTAAATATTTTACATAACACTTCTTTACTTCCTCTCCATCTTGTTTTGACAGCCCAATAAGTTCACCAATTGTTCCAAACTCTTGACCAAAATATACACTTAGATACCCCCCCAAGTCCTTCTATTAATTTATAAAGATCGAAAAGATGTATTTGTACACCATTGATAACAGGAGGAATAGNATACTTTAATGACCTAACTTCTTATGTTTATATTTACGACAAGCTAATTTTAACCACTATTATTGAAGAATTTAACTATTGCGCACTTGACACGCCTAAGAACAACTAGATAAGCAAATAAGGACACCCATCTTCATCACATGTTTTTGCCCCAAAACAAAGACGTTTTGTGGTTTTAGGTGGCCCTGGGCAATAACAACAAAGAAGCCATATCACACTTATAAACTAAAGATAAATTGCATATAAACTTGAATATATGATTCATATATGTTAAATATTATACGTATTTATATGCAAAAATAATAAAAATATGACCCCTTTTAAGTGCAGGCGTGTTGCATGCACACCCCTCCGAGACCCCTCTCAATTATTAGCAATCACGCGTTTCCCAGCTATATGTGAACACGTATAATATTTTTAACACTTGTTTAAACATTATTTAACACCCTATATGTGAATAGAGATAGCAGACATTTTATTATTTAACATCCACCAAAGTCTAAACGCAATATTATAAGCAGGTATTAGTTATAACTTCCCAATCAACGCTTCATAATGCAAGCAGTCCAAATGTAGTCAACCTCATCTTTAGCTTATATAAGCAAGAAGATGCATAGATGATTGACACAAAAAAAGAAAGAAAAAAAAAAGGATAAAAACCATAAATTAATATTAAGATGTCTGTAGCCTCAACTTCTAATCCAAGCTTCATACTGGAAGTTCAAGAAGAATACCCTTACCCTTCACATAACTTTGCCACAAATATCGTTACAGTGAAGCTGAGTGGTAAGCCCAAGTACATTTTGTGGAATACACAGATGTTATGTCTCTTATCGAGTCATGATATGCTTGGTTTCATCGATGGCCAGTTTCCAATTCCTTCTAATGGAAATAGGAAGGCTAAATATGGAGATATGAAGGCATGGTACAGATCAGACTCACTAGTCAAAGGTTGGATCATTGGTTCACTCTCTGAAGAAGTAGCCATCAATGTTGTCAATCGTCTCACGCACAAACACAAAAACTCAGACTTCACCGCAAAAGTTGTATGGGATGAACTACAATGTAGTTATGGTCCTTCGGTTCCTGGGCAAGCGGCAGGTATCATTTTTTCTTTGCTAATCTAAGATATATTTGAATTTTTTTATCAATATAATAGGCCAAATTAAAATTCAAGTAGTTTTGATTGTCTTTTGTTGCATGACTTGATTACAAAAGGATATTTAGCCTATCAGTCTCAAATTAACCCATCAGCCAAAAGGCTGTGGGTTCAAATCCTAATATGTTGTAAAGGTGCAGAGTAAGGTGTTTCGTAAGCATGACAACTTGATTAATCTTGTAGGATTGTCCGTCATATCTCTAGATACATTTTTTTTAATTATTTTGTTCAATCATTCTTCCTTCATTGTGATCCCTGATGATTCAGATTAAAGCACATGTTTTTTTGTTATAGCGTTTTTACCTTCATAACAACAAAATCTACCAAATTTTGATAGTAGGAAATTCAATACCAGAAGATGCGGTAGGTACGAGAGATTTAGAGATAAAATAGAAATGTATCAAAACCATGAGGTGTATAAGGGATGTCTACGTGGAATATGGCATCCGGAAACTGTTCGTTCCATGAGTGAAGCAACACCTGTGGACAAAATCACTAATAATGGCAACACGGTGTGGACCGAATAATCTTTATCTATGCTTCATTTGTAATATTTAGAACATGAAGGACCAGACTTGTTAAACACAAAGTTAATAACTAACTTTGTTAGTTAATTCGGTTAGAAAAAGATGAAGGGGTGCGATGGTTCAATGGCACCGGTTCATGCTTATATATATGTATACATGTACTCGATTTTAATGGTTAATGAAACATACAAATTTTACTTATTCATTTATTTTGCAACTTTACATATCGATCTATACATAAGTTTGGGACAACAGAATAGGACCAGGAAGAGACTTATCTAAGTAGTAATTGTAAAACCATTTAATAACCTTGTCGAATTTGTATCTAAAGTATTCCCATTCTTGACTAACAATTTCATCAAACTTGATCAGATTCACGAAAGACACGAATTCATTAAAAGTGTTAACTTTTGTTGAGTAAATGTTTCCCTTTATCTTAATCAAGTCTTCATCAGTTTTTGCCAACGATTCAAAATAGTTTTCTAGATATTCGTTGTGCCTTTTTCTCAAACTATACTCATTAAAAGTATGATCTTCAAAGTTATTGAACATGCATACAAGCCTACATCTATTTCCTTCATAGACTATTTCAAAACCTTGTTTTCCAAGTAGGTCGATAGAAAGAATGTTAAGAGTAACTTCAGGAGCGTAAAAGACTCCTGGTATTAGTAAACCTCGACCATCATCCTTTATAATGACTTCGTCAATTCCATATTTAAATAAAAATTTCATTTGATCTTTTAATTTAGAAACAACAAAATCTTCTTTTATGTTACGAAAAGAATTGAGATTAGAGCATAAGTGCTTATCTATTTGGTTGCTGATGTACCAGATGTCATCCCAATGTCCTTGGTCCGTCCCCTTTAAGATACAATTTGTTGAGAAGTGTATGTATTCACGATACTTTAATTCAACAGATGGTTTTGGTATCTTGAGAGTTTCAAAAGTTTCAATCTGTGTTGGGTTAAGATTCGGGTTTGAGGTTTCTGGTTTTTCTTCATGGTTCATAGGACACGTTTTTGAGATGTGACCCTTCTGCCTGCATATGAAGCACTTATGTTTTCGGTATTTGTTTTGGGTTAGAGTGGAGTTATACGTTTCGATCTCTTCAAGTTTCTTCTTCAACATGTCCTTGCAGTCATGTGTAATCTGCCGTATACACTTGCCCACTTTCTTCTCATTTTCTCTTTTCAACTGTCGATGTATAAACCCTTGCTGCATCTTCTTCCTTAGAGGCTTCCCAAGACTTTCGCTCTGATGCCATTTATTGTCTGGATCACCCACATGTTTGTGGTTCGACCATGTTTGCTCCAAGAAAGAATTGGTATTAACCATGTTATTGATATGAAAACAGAAAGATTTGTAGTGATTTGCAGCAAAAATAAAACAAAGTAAAGTATGATACAACGTAATATATGTAAAATATGTTTATGGAATTAAATTGAAACGTATTACAGAATCCTATATATACTTGATGAAGAGATACGTCTTATGGAAGAAAGGACATGATGCTTCAAAGTGAAACAACACGACCCTTCTCTTTGTAACTGCCATATAACTAAAATAACTAACCCTAAGAAACGTTTCTATATGTCTGTTGGCCTTTGGCCCAGACTTTTATTCGAGCAACCCACTTTCAAGGCCTGCAAACTATCCTACAACTAAATAATACAAAGTATACATACATATGATTAAATACAATAATATACTAAAACTTATGATCTTAGTTTTCCAACAGCTAAAACAAAAATTTTCAAACTAAAAATGTCATTTGTGGAATCTCCTTTGAAAAATGTGACACAAAAGCATTTTTCCTGAAACTAAATACACGATCAAAATCACCAAATAGTATAACCATGAAACCTGGAAAAATCAGTTTATTTTTAAGTAATTCACAATTTTTTTGAAAGTATGTATTGTACTTTCAGATAGAGGCATGTAAACTTGATTTGATCATTGATATATTAAACAACTAGTGCAATGGTGCACCAATAATCGTTATTGGTGTGTTACATCAACATTCACCTAATAACACCAATAACACCTCTAGCATCTATCGACCAAGCAGCCGTTGCCCATGAGAAACAAGAACAATACCCGTGCGTTGCAGGGGTAGACGTTTTTTTTAATGATATTTGCAATAAGTTAGAAAGAGATAGAACATCGAAAAGTTGAAGAAAAAATCATGATTAAAGTCTAACAGAATAATAAAATAAAGCATAACGTATGATGGTCTAAACTCATTATTTTCATATTGTACTAAATGATCAAAGTAAATTTGTGAACGGATTAAATGGCTGCAAATTGTCTAGACGATTCAAGTAAAGGACTACGAACAATTAACCGCTTCCTCATCTCCCCCATCCTGCATAATCTCCATGCGTTGAGGAACTGCTACCTCAATAACCTCAATGTTCATACTGTTAACATTCACCTCATCTCGCATTTCATCAATTTCTCTTACAACAGTAGCATTTGAAGAAGGACACACAACCGTGTTTACATCAATTGTAAGTTCATTACTTGCATTAGATACGTCATGTACGGAATCATCAACATGAGCCTGAACAACAGTATCATTAACCTCATCATGTACATCATCAACGGGATCATTCATGTTTGTATTAGGTGCATGAGGAGGCTGATTTGTAACTGTATGAGTTGTAGGAGGCACTATTTCAGAGACCCAGCTCCACTTAATTTCTTCCATCAACTTTTCTTCATCCTCGGTTATGGTCGTTCCTAAATTTTCATAATTAAACACATACTTTTATATTCGGTTAATTATTTACATGTTTTATGATCTATACGCTTCCGCATGTTTTCTTTGAGGTTTATTGGTTTAATTATGATTAGTCATGTTATTAAAACAACACAATGCTGCTGCCAAGTTTCTGTTTCCCTTTAATGTTGTGTTTGTCTCGCTGAGGACCAAGCACCTTTGAAGCATTAACTTTATCACGGGTTGATTATGTAATCGTTCAGTTATAGTTATGATAGATCACAGTTTGTGTTCTATCTTTGATTTCTTGTAATAAACATTTTTAAGTAATAAATAAGAACCAATGGGAGGTTGGTTGGGTTCTTTGATACTTGTGTTACAATATATCTAAACCAAAATGCCTTCTCGCATCCTTAGAACCCATTCTTAGCCGAGGATCGTTATTCTATGAAATATGAAGATTTCGATACTTAACTTTCATGGCTTCAAAGAATCTTATGGTACCTAAATCAATGGAGAGTACTCTTTGAATGTCTAGAAAACCTCGTAAAAAACTCAGTAGAACAAAACAGACGACGGAGAAAATTGAGGATATACTTTATCAAAGCTCTCTTTTCCTCCAACAGATCCACAACACGAGCATTGGATTTCTTACCATTTGCCCGGGACTGAGCCAACTCAGATTCAAGAAATAAATCTAGAAGAGAGAAAATGAAGAAATAAATTATGGTCATAGTGACGTGAAGCAAGGAAACAAAAAAGATACCATTTGTTTTTCTAGTTTTGTTTTGTGAGATATGGCATGTAGATAATTAAAAATCACATCATCATATATAATAGAAAATCTGGTAAGTGATCCCAATAAATTAACAGTAGAATGACCTATTTGAACATTTTTAAATGTATATGATGTATGTACATTACCTGTTGGTTTGCCATTTCTCTCTGTATGTAAAGATTGAAATTGTGAATGCGACACTTGCTAAGTTGCTAATATTTAGATGTGTTTTGTAGGTAATATGTGAAAGTGACCACTCATATATATACTACCACTACACCAAAAAGGAATTTTAGGGACGGGATGAATTGGAGACGATAGGATGTTGTCTCTAAAAGTTCAGTGGGCCCCACTATTTTCAACCCTTTCTTTGTCAAATGGTTGACTGTTGGAGTCATACTTTTGGGGACGAAGTATGTTGTCTCTAAAGCTGATGTCATATATTTTAAGTTTTTTAGATGTCTTGATTGTGGGCCCAATCATTTAGGGGACGAGATATGTTGTCTCTAAAAGTGACTTCAATTAAAAATAATTTATAATTGTTAAATTAGTTTTTAAGAATATATAAATTTATTTATTGACAAAATTAATATTTTATTAAGGTATAAAAAATCTTTTTTTAGTTCAAGTGTTTTAAAATTATTTATAATTGTTAAAAGTAAATTTAAAAGTTATATAAATTAGTTTATTCACAAAAATAATATTTTATTAAGGTACTAAATGGATTTTCATTTAAAAATGTTTTTAAAATTATTATAATTGTTAAAATAAAATTTAAAATATATATCAATGAAATGTTAAACGGATTATTGCAGATGATATAAATGTACATGATATGTTAAGCGGATGAGTTGAGATAATATCGATATACAAGATATGTTAAACGAGCGAGTTAAGATGATAAGGATTTATTTGATACCTTTTTAAGGGGTTATTTAAGCCCAAAATCAAGTAAATATGATCAAATATTGCCTCAAATTATTTCTTTTTTTATTTTAGGTAGTTGGGATGAGAATTCTGAAAATCTGCACTTTTGGAGCGAATTTGAACGAAAAAGTAAAGAAAACGACGAAGTTGCGAAAAACCTGTCAGACAACAGTGTCTGACAGCGTCACATGCTATAACGTGACTCCGTCCCTTGCAAACTCAAAATGGATTTCTAGTGTTAAGCTAACAAGTGACGCCTCGGAGAATTTTGAAGACTTTATAACCTTACGCCGTCACGTGTTAGAAGAAGATGGACGTCACGCTTTAAGCTTACAAGAGACGGCGTCAGGACCCATAAGCTACCGTAGTCAGAAAGTGTACTCTTATATTTATTTTCGTATATTTTTCATTGTAATGGGTGACATTTCATGAGATATCTTAAATTAAGGTTTTGTGGATGATTTTATCAGCTTTTGTAAGGGTTTTACAGCCCCCAAAACACATGTTTAATTGAAGATAAGTTACCCCTTTAATCATTCAATATGTTTATGTGTTGTTTGATTACGTGTTTATCTCCTCTTCTCTTTAACATGCTAGCTTAAATTCCCTGGTGTTTGCTTAGATTTAATGAAACCTAGTTGTTGATTATTGATTTGTTGTCTCTTTTTTAGTTGATTGCCTAGCGTTAGGTTATGAAAACCGGCTGACCTCTTATATGTAACTAGCTTGAACATCTTAAACAACACAACAGTATAGTGCACTATTGTTTTTTCTCGTTGTAGGACCGAAAATATGTATGATTTATGTGGTTCGGGAGGTCTTGGTTGATCAAAGATGATGAATGGATACATGTTTCTAATGAGAGAAAGTAGAGAGAGGGTGGAGAAAATAAGGATAACTATTATTAATGAAACAATACAAAATGACCTAACACTTTCCCACACCCCTCATGGAGAGTCATGAGGGGTATTTATAGGCTCATCACACTACATGTTTGCCTAATCTACATAAGTAGTCCCTAAGGACATAACATGCTACATATCTAGTCCGATTCACGTATGTGACGTTATCTTAATAAAATAGCGAGGCTAACAATCTCCCTCCAAGATATCGTCACACGTGAATGGTTACAATGAGACCTATAAATACATTAACAATGTAAAATTACAACAATAGTAAACTATGTTGATGATGTTGAAGCGCAGAGTCTCTGTAGTCTAGATATTGAGGCAGACTTGAAGTTCTCTCATCCGACGAACTCGGCATTTGATCTTCGGCACAAAGGCACAGATTTACATTGCTCTGAACTTCAACTGTAATGGTCTAGTTAGGTTATTACTCCCTCCTAACTAGTGAGCCTTTTTACATCCTTCTGCTCCCTCCTGAACTGATAACTCTCTTCTCATCTCGCAGCGGATAAGGTAGATACTAATGAGTTTGCACCATGGTTGTCGTTCTGGGAGCATCATTACAACATAACTCACATAGTATTACACAGAAGGTTGGTAATACGCTCCGATGTACACGTCATTAGTACTTCTTCGGTTCTAGTGTAAGCACAATTCCCTCGATCAACCAACATACTAGAGATGAAACACTACTTCTTCTGGCATGTTCTTTTCCCTCATGATGGTTGCGATTTATCGAAATCATCATACTATTTTGTGTACATGCCATAATTACCCGTACTTTACACTTCTGATGCAATATAGATAGACCATGAACGCATATTTTGTGAGTATATGTCGCAAAAGTATACTCTCAATACTATTCTCTCAAATCAACCTTTAAACGAACATCCTTTGAATTCATCGGCTAATAGTAATGACCACATATGGAGACAACCCGATATGGCCAACTTGAATATAAAGTAAACACCCCATCTTGTGACTTAATCTTGTACGATAGTGTGACTAAGAACGGTGTAGAGAGTTCGTGAAGCATCGAATCCCTAAGTACTCAATACTCTTCATCCAACCAACCAACAAGTATGAGACGTAACACCTCTTGATTATCCACATCTAAGTGTGACACTGAGCACTACAACGTAACTCCTTTAAGTGATAGTTTACTAGGTCTTCGTCCGTCCACCCCTTGACCTATGAAAACTAGATAACCAAGTCTTCGTCACCATTAACATATGCTCAAACAAGTATCTACGAAAGTCATGCATCCATCCTCCCCTTGACTTTGAGATAAATAAGTACACCTTTTGAAACGGCACTTCAAAATCAAATCAATAATAACGTGCAAGAACTCCGTAGTCATTTTAGTTAAACAAAGTAATTCTAGCCGTGAACTATGTATCCCCGTGAAATTTGTAGTCCAAAATACCACTCTTTTAATACCAAAAAATATCAAAGTGATGACATATTGATATTCCATGTATGTGTATTAGCAACCCACCTCATAGTCCAAAAAAGAAATGAAATACTTGGTTCACAAGCCCAACAAAAAGATAACCCGATCCAGTCCGCAAAAGCCATAGGCCGATCCAACTAATATCAGTTATATACTTACCAAATCACAAACCCTAAAACACTCACTCCTTTTAGTCCGCCTCTTTCTTATCTTATGTCTCCCACCAAACTCAGCAATCATCTCAAAACTCATATAATCTCATCTTCATATCAGATTCAACTTCAACATCGAATCACCATCACTACATCAACATAATCAAACAAAACAAATAATCTCAAACACAACCGGACCTCTTTCTTCATTTTCTTGCTCGGTCTCGAATTAAGAAGGTGTTTAAGGGGCTTCAAGATCCTTAGGAGCGTCTCAGGTAGGTTCGATATATAATATTTGTTTCGTTTTTGGTCTTGAACGAATTTTAAGATATGATTATAATAGTATTGTTATGAGTCATTTCTTTTTGATTCGTATATTTTCAGTTTTATGGATCGATGATGATGTTTGTTCAACAAAAAAAATCTTTGAAAGATATGTGAATGAGTTGAAACAAACTGAGATCTAGGTGATTATCATTTGATGTTGGTCGAATAGTATAGATGTGATTTTAGATATCTTGTATTTTTATTTTTAAGCTTCGAGTCATGTGATTGAAGGTGGTATTTAGAATAGATGTGGGTCGAGAATAGATGTGGGTCGGCTGTTGGAGGTTGTGAGATTAGGATTGGATTTGATGTAGTTTGTTGGACAGTGTTCTGCTATTCTTCTTCTTTCATTCTTTTTGGTTATGTTTACTTGGACCGATGATGTTAGTGACTGAGGTCACATGAGTCTGTTGGAATTTGGTTAGTGGTCATGTAGTCTGCTACATATCTTCATCTTCATCCTTTTTGTTTTGTTTCAAAGATCTCGATAATTTTTCAAAAGGATTTCGATAATTTTTGTAACTCACCGAGAACTTTTCAACTTATCGAAAACATGATTTATCGAGATCCTCGGTTATCGAGATCATGGTTATCGAGATCTTGATTTGTCGAAAATGTGATTTCGATAAATTAGGGTCTTGGGATTTCGATGCCATGTGATCTCGATAAATCAGGGCTTAACTATCTCGAAAATTGATTTTCTCAATAATTTAGGGTCTTATGATTTCGAAAATTTCTTATACAAGTAATTTCGATTTTTCCGGCGAGATTCCGACCAAAATAAATTTCCGTCCACCCTTTTTACCCAGTTTTCCGATGAGTTAACAGATGATATTTCCGACCTTTTTGACCACAGATTCACGGTAGGTACAAAACAAGTCATAAAGTAATGAGATTTGCACTAAAACTGATAACGTGGACCTATAAAAGACCATATGAAAACAGCTTTTTGAACCATTGTTAAGACAGTATGAGACTTTTGTTTTTGACCATTGGATACAAAGAAAGTAGTAAAAAGCTGTTACCAAATAAGATAAGAAAAAAAAAAATTTCCAGATCTGAAAAAAATATATAAAAACAGCTTAAAACACATGATACGAACCACAAAAATCATTAAAATGACACCATGAGCTCCGATACCAATTGTAGGACCGAAAATATGTATGATTTATGTGGTTCGGGAGGTCTTGGTTGATCAAACATGATGAATGGATACATGTTTCTAATGAGAGAAAGTAGAGAGAGGGTGGAGAAAATAAGGATAACTATTATTAATGAAACAATACAAAATGACCTAACACTTTCCCACACCCCTCATGGAGAGTCATGAGGGGTATTTATAGGCTCATCACACTACATGTTTGCCTAATCTACATAAGTAGTCCCTAAGGACATAACATGCTACATATCTAGTCCGATTCACGTATGTGATGTTATCTTAATAAAATAGCGAGGCTAACACTCGTTGTATTTATTGCATGAATAGCGGCTTGTAGATCATATAAAACTTAATGGATGTCAAGGGATTTAGGGGAGACTAATATCCATAGATTTGGGGACTTCGGCACCTCCAGCCCTACGCACCAGGGACGAAGCGTAGAGGTCCATCCCCTAAAATACCCAATTCCGGTACATTATGACAAGCTTAGCCCCCCACACTACCAATAAGTAGGAATACAACGCTTCAACTAAAACAAGGACGTGACAATTCAACAAATCAGTAAGAGATAACTTGGGAGTAATTAATTCTAAGTAAACACGTTTTCATATCATAAGAGTCACCACAAATTTACTTTTTCTTGTTTATTAGTTTATTTTAATTTTATAATTAGCTTTTGGGTTAGTTCACTAGCAACTAATTCCGCTCAGTCCTTTAAAACCGAGATTTTTTACTTGCTTTCTAAAAAAGTATAAAAAATACAAAAAGGATCATCCCTCACCTTTAGACCTATCTCATTATACATCTTGGCCTAACGACACTATTCCCCTAGAGAACGATCAATCCCCTGGACTTACCCATAGTACACTGCAACGATCAGGTACATTACCTGGAGGATTGCAAAACTTCTCAACATCCCTTGAGAAGTAAAACTTCTTTTGCGATAGTTGCAATCCACGCACATCATAAGATGATATGGATACACATAAATTTTAAACGGATGATTCGAGATGATATGGATATACATAAGATGTTGAACGGATAAGTCGAGATGATATCCAACACATTAAACAACAACAATGTTAGCATCGTATTTTTATATTATGAAGTATCGGTCATTATATTCTTGAATCGTGTAATAGGTTGCGTAAGAAAGTATTTCTAAGTTGTTCGTTCAAGTTTATTAGAAAGATAGAACTTCAAGGGCTAAACTTGTATAAGCATGAAAGCTAACATGCCTAGCTCTATATTATGTTTTGTAAACCTCATTGTGAGGTTAGTTGATCATTTGGTAATAACATAGCTTATATTTCACACACATGATCCTCCCATCTCTCTCTCTACATCTCTCTTTCTCTCTCTAAGATTTGATGAATAAGGTCGTGATTTAGGTTGTAAGCGGGCTACTACAAGTGGTATCAATCGCCAAGGGATAGATTTAGGTTGGTTTAGATTTAGTTTTGATTGGTTTTGGGTCGTTTGGTATTATCTTTGGCTCGTTAGGTTTCTTACTTTGCAAGTTAAGGTTGTTTTGATTTCGTTTAAAGGTTTTTTGGTGTTTTTGAATCATTAATACTCGTTTAGGATCAAACACATACTACGTTCTTGTATCAAAAATTCGATCAGTGCATCCTTTTGAATTGCGGGGGTTTAAAGCGGAGTTATGGAATGTTAGGGTTACCAGCGGTATGTAACGCTAGTTGTCTAAAGATAGGGGAAGCTATTCTTCTTATGTCGAGGATGATTGAGGCAAATATTTTGTCTATGTGCATTTGTAGCTCCTGGCGAGTTACACGGCCGCATAATAGAGTCCATGCGGTATGTCGTATCGGCGCACTAGCCTGTAGGTAAGCGCGCCACTATTTATCCTAGTGCTTTTGACGTGAGTATTGCAGACCCATCATAAGTTGAGGTGCGTGTTTCACTACATACTAGGTTCCAAAAGCTATACATGGCCGTGTATTCATTCGTCGCGTGCTCATTCATTAGTATCTTATCGAGCGAGCTGATAGGAATTCTTTAGCGATGTATCAAGTTCTAAACTGCCAAAGTCGCCTGGTCCGAATGAGGGTGCTTCGAACTTTAGCATCGTAGTATCCCTTCATTTTCGAACTTAGCTCTTGGCCTCACATAATAGCTGCGCGTTCCGCCTTTCTTCCAATAGTCAAGTCTATACGATCGTTCGTACGTCATTGGTTGCGACATTAACTTCCGCCGTACAAATAGTTGTTTGGCAATCCCCATTCAGCCTGCATAATGCAGCTTCCTTTGTCCCATAGAAAACCCCAAGAGCAAAAGGGGGAGGTGGTCTCCACGTGGGCCTACTGGAATTGTCCCGTTGCGGTGAGCCAACACAGAAACGTGCGACATTCATTCACCATCCTCCCTAATGTGTTGTCCTAGCGCTCCTTTAATTTCCCCCTTCGCCAGACTACGGATTTTTTTGCGCGCTCAAACCAAACCATTGGTTGTGGGTGTTACCGACGGCCGAAAAGTGTTGTGGGTAATATTAGGTTTTCGGCGCACCAGTCTTTTTTGAACGAGTTATGAAGAATTGGGTTTTTTTTTTCCATTGCTCCGAAATGAATTTCCAGGTACATCCAAAGCAGCATACAATATTCTCCCAACAAATCAATTTTAACTTGATTACCTTGTGAATTGGTCCCCCCGCACTTGCCTTTTTTGCCTCAAATCCCATTAGTTGAGAGTAGGTTCCCTATAGGGGCACAATTAAGGAAAATTTTTTTATCCCCCACTGCCCTTGCAACGGGAAAGGGGGCCCCCGCAATGTCGATACCCCCACTTTTGAATGGCCCATGGCGGAAGTAATAAAGGGTTAAGCTTCCTTGTTTGTGTTGGGCGCGGGAATGGGGGTCCCTAATGAATTTTTGGGGCAAAAAAGTCCTACATTTTCTTTATCACATCAAACGCGTATCCGCGAATTGCATAGTGGGGCCAAAATAAGTATCCTGACCGGCAAGGGCTCCGTGCTACAACGGACATGGTTCCCCTGAGTCAATACTGCAATGAACCGGCGTGGGGGTTTTCCCCGGAGTACGTTAATTGCCCTGAAAAGATTGGGTCCAACGCACGAACCCATTGGGTTTGTTTAGCAAAATATGCCGCCGGATATTAAGGATACCATCCTCGAACAGTTGAAACCTCTTGCGCCTGTGGCCCTTATCTCGTTCGAGCGGTCCTCCTGTGCTCCCCATGAGGGCAATTATGCCGCCCTTGCTTATGAAAATTCGATTGATAGGGGTCCATCCGTAGGGAATTCCTCCTACCTCTTATCACCGTAAGATATCTTTCCAATCTCCCGAAAAGAAAATGGGATTTTTTTTTGTTATACCCAAGGAAAATCCAATCTTCAGGAAGGTCGGGATGCAA
>LBNU01004644.1:0-50679 GCA_014162995.1 Artemisia annua | reverse complement strand
AGAAATAGGAGTAGAAACAGGTTGGGCATCAACAGGAATGAAGTTATCAGAAGAAACAGGAGAACTGTCAGTAGAACTGTCAGCAGAATCCTGATTCCCACTGATGGCTTGTGCTGATTGTCTCATAAGTGCTTCAGCATCTTTAGTAATCTGTGCACCAAGTTTCTCAGCTTCTTGAGTAGCAGCATGTTCTTGTGTCATGAGCTTAGCAAGATCCTCTGCATAGTGTGACTCATCTTCATCCTTCTCAGAAGTATCTTGTGCACTTTTTCCTGCAAAATGGTTAGGAGGAACGGAAGGTACAACAATAGTTAGCTCATCAAACTCAGACTCATCCTCTGAGTCATCATCCAGTACACCTGCATTGTTAGAAGGAGGATCTTTTGGACCTGCAGATTGGTTAGCAACAAATCTAGTATACCCCAAAGAATCAGTTAAGTAATCCAGGTCAAAATACCAAGCATGACCATGACCTTGTACATTAGGTTTTTCTTCTAGGTATCTCAGATTAAGAGTCTCCTCTATCCTTTTAGCATTCAGGTTATATACCCTATAAGCCTTACTATGAGCCAAATATCCCACAATGTATCCCTCATCAGCCTTGCCATCAAATTTCCCAAGTGGGTCACTTGTGTTCAAAATGGTCAAATGACAGCCAAAAGGTCTTAGGTAATGAATAGAAGGAACTTTCCCTGTGAGAAGTTCATAAGGTGTCTTTGAATGAGGTCTTGTGATAGAGACCCTGTTCAGAACATAACAAGCAGTGCTTACTGCTTTAGTCCAGAACATTGTGGGTAGCTTAGAGTCTGCAAGCATGGATCTTGCTGCCTCTATTAAGGTCATATTCTTTCTTTCAGCAACCCCATTTTGTTGTGGGGTCCTGAGATTGCTATAGTCCCTTTTTATCCCTTTAGAATTACACAGGTCTATTAAAACCACATTTTTGAACTCTGTTCCATTATCACACGTTATACCTTTAACCTTTCAATTGAGCTGGTTTTCAACAAGGGTAATAAAATCTTTTAAAATTTGAGATGTTTCATCTTTAGTTTTCAAAAAGAATACCCAGCAAAACCTGCTATAATCATCAGTGATTACTAAACAGAAATACTTATGATCAATACTTCTCACTTGAGTTGGACCAAAGAGGTCCATATGTAGCAACTGAAGTGGATCTGTGATATTGCTCACTGCTGTAATGGCTTTGTAAGAGGCTCTGTGTTGTTTTCCTTTGTTGCAGGCAACACAATTGTGTTCATTGGTGAAGACCTTGGAAGGAAGCCCTTGAACAAGACCAAGTTTAGACAACTTGTTGATGGTCTTGAAATTCACATGAGCCATCCTTCTATGCCATTTGGTAGATTCATCCAAGGAAGCTTTAGCCACCAAACATGTTAGATCACTGTCAGGTTGTACCTCATTTAAGTTGAATGTGTACAAATTATTGCTTCTTGGAACCCTCAGCAGAATTGGTGTATCTGCTGGAAGTTGGAAGTCTTTGTTGAGTACCAGACATTCATCCTCTGAGAAGAAAACTTTGTTCTTTTTATCACAAATTTGTGACACTGAGAACAAATTAAAGTGCTGCAGTTCCTTCACATAAAGTACATTTTCAAAATCCAGCATGGGTGTTCTGATAGTTCCTTTTCCTGTGATTCTACCATTTCCTCCACCAAAGGTCACATTTCCTCCACTTGCTATGGGTACAAAGTTAATCATCTTTTCTCTGTTCCCTGACATGCTCCTTGAACAGCCACTATCTACTATGCCAACTTCTTTACTTAGTAAGGGATGATCCTACAATAAAAAAAAAAAAAATATACAAAATATAAGTACACTTTGGAGACTCAAGTCATTACTGACTTGAGCCTGCCTTGTGGATCATAAGAAGTAGGCCATGTAGATGTATAAGATCCACCATTGTTCTTGGATCTTCTTTGATAATTAGATCCCCTGTTAGTCCAAGAACAACCTGCTGAGGGCTTAACAGCAGTATCCCATGGTCCCCCCAACCCATATACATAGGTTGATAATAACTAGGCCAATAACCATTCTGATAATAAGGATAAATAGGTATAGAGAATGGTCTTGCAACATATCTTTTCCTATATGATGGAAAAGTTCTGTCAGCAGGAACTGATGCATCAGCAGATGCTGATTTATCAGCAGTATTGTTTCTGCTGTTAGATTGAGTTGCTTGTGGTACATAAGCTGGTATGTCATTAACACGTTTCCACATTGGTCTAGGTTTCTTAGCACAATCACCCATTCTTTGCTCATGAAAATTACAATCCTTAATTAAATGAGATTTGCTTCCACACACAAAACATTTCTTCTTTCTAGAAGATTTATTAGCATTGAAAGGAGTTCTATTGAAAGCATTCAAACCACAAACATTAACAGAATTGTTTTTGACAGAATGAATATTATTGTTTTGCAAAGAATTAAATAACAAGTCTACAGAAGAAACTGTCTTTGAATTGAATTCATCAGCAGCAACTCCTAGAGGCTTGTTTGAGGACTTGGGTGAAGGCTTGAATGAGGTCTTGGGAAGGTCTGACTGATCACTTGAATCATAACTTTCATAGGCAGTAGACCCTTTATCAGAAGACTTGTCACTGCAAGAGACAGAGTCAGCATTATTAGTAACAGGGTCAGATAAGTCACTTGATGGATAGGTCAATGGGCATATGTTCACCTCTAATGGGACCAGGGACAGCATGTAAGGTGCCTTCTTTAACATAGTTTGCTAATCCTGCTGGTGTAGTTTTTCTACTGTCATTCTTAGCTTCTAATCCTACATATTTCTGAAAACCTAATCCTATACCAGAGTTGACAGCTTGACTACCATACAAACTTCTAGCTAAATTATCACCTGATATTAACCACTTCTTATGTGTAGCTATTTCAGTATCTAGCTTCTCTTGAAGATCTTGTTTATCAGAATCTAACTTAGCTTTCACCTTTTTAGTATAGATTAACTCATCTTGAGTACATTTTAAGTCCTGTTTTAACCCTTTTATTTCCTCCTCATAAGCAACTTAATTCTTCTGAAACCAAATCTTTTGTTTTTCTACGATTTTTAGACCATGTTTATATGACTCAAGGTCTTTATAACACTCATTATATTTAGGTTTCAATTCATCATATTGTTCTTTAAGTTCATTATATCTTACACTACAACCAAACACACAGTTATGTACCTGAGAAATGCCCATAAGAGCAAATTGATCATGAACATCCTCTGAAGTACAGCTTGCCAGCAGTCCACTCTGATCACTATCACCATCACTTCTCTCATGAGCCTTCCAGTCAACATGATCATCCAAAGTGATCAAGGCTGTGGGATATCCAGTTTTGGCAGTATCAACTTCCCCTTGTTTCTGCTGATAGGTAGAATACCTAACCTCATCAGTAGATTTCCTGTCCTTGCATTCTCTGGAGAAGTGACCCATTTGACCACAAGTGTAGCACTTGATCTTCCTTCTGTCAAACCTAGCTGAATCCCTGCCATTGAAACCAAACTTCCTCCCAGCCTTTTTCTCAAATCTCTTGATGCTCAATGAGAGCATAGCCACCTGCCACTTCAAGTTCATCTCTTCCATATCCAATGGATCCACCTGTTCAAAGTCCTCATAGGAGAGTTGCTGCTGAGATTCACAATCAGCAACAAAAGAGTGAAGTACATCTTCCAACACACTACCAGAAGAATGTGATTTGGTTGGTGTGTATGAAGATGATGCAGATGAAATTGGACTTGAACTAGGAGGCATTATATTGGAGGTGGAACTAACAAAAGCTGAGTAAGTGGGAGTAGATGAACGAATAAGACTTTTGACATCTGATTCAAGAGTTTTGAGCTTGTTGTATAAATCATCAAAACTCATCATGTCCAATCCACCCTTAGCTTTGAGTGCAATGCTTACTTGAAGCCATGATGGAGGCAAGGATCTTAAGAATTTAGCATTGCAATCTTCATTGTCTGGCCTTGCCTTCAGCTGATTCAATTGGCTCAGAATCTTATGAAATTTGTCATAACCCTTGTGGATACCTTCTTCCTCAGTGATCTGAAACTCTTGAAACTGCTGCTTCAGCATTGACTTTCTCATCCTTCTTGACTCATCATTCCCACCAAATCTAGCTTTAATTGCCAACCAGAGCAAGAACCTCTTCAGCAGATGTAGGATCAAGATAGTATATTCTACCATCTACGTCAGTGCCAATCCTCTTTGGGCTGTTACCTTTAAGGACCACCTTCCAAAGATTATGATCAATGTTGGTAATCCAGTTCTGCATCTGCATTGCCCAAAGTTCATACTCTTCTTTCTTAAGGTAGGGGAATTTTGCATTGCTGTTAGTGAGAGTGAGGTGATGAAGGGATGCTGTATTTTGATTGTGTGTTGTATCTGACTCAGTGTCAGATCCAGGCATGATGTAAGGTTGTGTTGTTGAGGAGTGTGATATCCTGTGAATAAAAAGATTCCTGAGTCAAAGAGTGTTGAATAGAATATGGTGTGTGTGTGTGTGTGGACAAAAATCAATCACTATAACTAAGGTGAAAAATCTAGTGATTTAAGGCGACTTAAATGCAAATTAAAAAAGATAAAAATAGAAAACTAAANAAAGTTCATACTCTTCTTTCTTAAGGTAGGGGAATTTTGCATTGCTGTTAGTGAGAGTGAGGTGATGAAGGGATGCTGTATTTTGATTGTGTGTTGTATCTGACTCAGTGTCAGATCCAGGCATGATGTAAGGTTGTGTTGTTGAGGAGTGTGTAAAAAGTTGATTTTCTCAGTATCAAAGAGACTCTCCCGAGGCTCTGATACCACTTGTTGAATCTAACACTCTTGATAGATCCTGTAGCTCTCGTTGATCATTAGTAGTGTCTATGTAATCACAAACACTCTAATAGAGCATCTCCAAAGCTTGTATTCTAATGCGGAAAACAAATACAAACAGAAACAATGAATACTAAGAACGTTTAATCCTCTATGGATCTTTTATATATTAAGAACTTGTTTCTCAATAACTCGTACACTCGTAAGTCATAGAACATAAACTTGTGTTCCTTTTATAGACAAGGAACCCTAACCCTAAACCGTTTCACAAGAAACGTATATTCTATAAACTCTAAACAATATGCATTATCTTTTCCTAATATTACTCATGCATATCCTAACTATATTACAAAATACGCGGTTTAACTCTATCCGCAGTAACTAAATATGCTGAAGCTTAGCCTTCAGCAGAAACACTAATTTAGTAGAATCTATCTCTTCAGCAGATTCCATCAGCAGCTACCATCAGCAGAATTCTCACTTAGCAGAATTCCCAACATAGACTAATTTTTGTTTAACAACTGATCGATATACCGTATCCCTTTCTGGGGATATGCCGTGTTGGGAGCAGGACAAACCTGCACTAAATTCTGCATTCCTGTTTTGACCCAATTCCGTAACTATGAACACAACCAAACTGATCATGAACACGTATACACATATTTGAAAACTGAACACTTTCATAAAACACGCGAAAGCATACTTATTACATAAAACTGGGCTTATTCCAAACACCTCTTTAAAAGACGAAACTTGTAAAATACATATGTAGATCATAACTCTTTAATCTTGGTAGAGGAGTTCAATCTTGACTGAGGGGCATTTCAAACTGATAACAAATGATGGTGATGAGAAGCTCGTACCTACCTCGCGAGCTATACCATTTTGACCCATTATAATCCAAATAACATTTAGCACGTACTTGGTCTTATCTTACAAACCTGTAAAACATGAAACTGGGAATGGTAAATCCTTGTGAGTTAGTGAGTAAACGGATATTGTACTGATATATGAACTGAAGCATGAACTAATAAAGTTGAAACATAGACATGAGTGTTCTACATTATATTTGTAACTTCTAGGACGGATGCTAATCGTGGCTACATGTTATATTGTTTTCTGAAGATGGCTATTATTTGATATTGAGGCTATATCTAAACAATCATTAAAACTATATGCATAAAACATGACACTAAATGTGTACTTAAAGTACTATACCGTCTGAGTGTATAAGCAATATTCTGTATCTAAAACTATATCTGAATCTAAAACTGAGCTATACTGATTCTAAACTGATAACTAAATCATACTAAAAATGATCTTAGTCTATCACTAATTTGAATATGATTCTGAAGATAAATTAGAAATTGATACTAAACTAGATATGCGATATCAACTTTCTACTAAAAACTCGAATTCCCTAGATGACAGTTACTCTTCTTAGGGCTCTAACTTGTTATACGTACTCTTTTGACTTGGATCATCCACATAGGATGCTTTGGTCATCCACTTAGTTTGCTACTATAGAAGCACATGTCATTCATATAGGATGCTACTATGGAAATTCCATATCGTGCACTTCTTTGGCACACTACGTAACTATTGGCGCGTTGCATGGGTACCCATAATATAGCTATTAATGCTTCTTGTGAGCATCGTTTACATGGCTTATTTTCGGCTATATCCGAATCTAAAGAAACATAACATATTCAGCTATGTCTGATTGATGATCACATCTTGCTCATAATCGGCTATGTCCGATTCATGATCAAAACATAAATACAAGCTAACTCTTGCGCTAGACATGAAATAATCGTATAAACGAGCTACTACTAAACTTCTTCTATATCATGAATATTATATGCAGTTCTACTATCAATAGTTCAAATTCATAATCATGTTGTATACTTGAACAAATCATAAAGCTACTACTTTTATAAGTACATTGCTAACTACTCAACCGTTACTCACCTAGGCCGTATAATGCAAGATGAATGATTCTGAATATGCCTCGAACGCCTATATCATGATAGATGTACACGTATAATGTTAATGCATATCAACTAAGCATGAATATGACATATTATGCAACTATAAGTGCAACTAAGCGCACACAAGCACACACAAACTAACTACAATACATAAACTCATGAACTAGTTATGACATAAATCTCGCCAAACATGCACTACTACGCTTGAGAACTCAAGCTAAGCTAATCAAGTCTTGCCACTTGGTTCTACACTTGCATAACATGAATCATAACCACATAAGCTAAGAACATAAGCTATCATAGCACATAACCACCCAGAACTTGTAAAACCATCATATCATGTCGTTATCATTAAAACACTTAACAAAACATTTGTTTTCATTCTACAACAGCCTGCACTTTAACATTTTTGACTAACTTAACTAATGAACTAAGTCATACGGCTAATTTTACATGAAAGTAGACTCTTTTCCCTTTCCGAAATGTATGGCACGCCCAAAACGGAGTTACGGCTAACCTGGTATGAATTTTTTAAAAGTTCTGTCTGCTGCACATTTCAAAATTTGTCCTTGCTGCACTAAACCGCATTTTAGACTAGTTTAACTACTTAATTAGCCAAAACTTTCTACATAACAACTTATTTATATGACCTTTCAAACATGATTCAATACGAGCTACTATTAATTTATATGACCTTTCAAACATGACTAATCACGTCTGAATTTTTCTGCAACTTATTTAATATTATATCTCAAAATCTCATTAAGTGGGTGTTTGGATTAGCTTCTAAAGCATAGAAAACACCTCCTAAACATTCTAACATACTCATTAACATAATCCCATAAAAACCAATAATGATCAATCACATAGTCATAATATCACAAGCCATAAATTCATAATCTAAATCATGAAAGAAGCTTAGTAAACATAACTCCACACATCCCATAACCTGAAATCATGATTTAACATATAATTAAGCATACCTTGAATTTTGAGGAAAACATCATAATCCCTTGAAACTCTTGATTAACTCTTGCTAAAGGTTGGTAGAATCACCTTGTGTTGGATTCTTCAATGTAGAAAAACATGTTCGTCTTTTTTCTTTCTTCTATACGTCATGTGATGGGGAGGGAGATCTCCCTATTCTCTTTTTTTGTGTCGTAATAATGGATAAGGAAGGAGGAAATATATATTAAACCTACTTATTAACTATAAGGATAAGGCCTAAGGATATTTTGGTAATTTCCACTAACTTTGGCACTTGAACACAAATAGTCCCTTTTAGTAGAATGCCTTGCAAACTATATCATCTTATTTGCATATCAAGTCCCCACTAGTTATATTATTACTTCCGTAAAAATGGGACTTTTTTACAATTTCTCTAAATTAGTTGACATGACCAATAGGATTTTAGATAAATCCACTAATATTTTTCGTAAAAATTGAGATGTTACAATAGCTATCAAAAGCATCTTCACATGCCTGAGCCATTTCCAACATATTGTATGTGGAGTTCCACCTTATTGGAACATCAAGTATAATATCACATTTAGCACTTTCAACACATCTTTTAAATTTCTCAATTCTACTTCCTAATTTCTTATCCATTTTACCGTATATCTAATATTCTTGATTGACTTATCAATCATTATAATACCATCTTGCACTACAATATTCAAAATATGAGCCACACATCTTATATGAATCCATTTCCCGTTCAATAAACAATTGTCTGTTTTTGCAAATGTTTTTCTTAAAAATTCAAGTGCGGTATCATTTGCGCTTGCATTATCTACCGAAATAGACAATATACCATCAATACCCCACTCATTCACACAAGATTCTACTCCCTTTCCTATGTCAACCCTACTGTGACCATTAAGACAAAAGTTCAAGACTTTTATATTCAACTTCAATTCATTATATATAAAACAAGTAGAAGGCGCCTGCCGCGTTGCGGCGGGTTTTTGTACCAGACATCAATGTATTTGTTATTAGCGACCTTTTACGGTTCTAGTTGCTAGACATTACTTAATTCTATTCTCAATTTGTTTCTAAGATAATGACTAAAAGTTTTGTTTTTCATTAGTAAAAGTAGGAAGTGTGAAAGTGCATACAAACCATTTCATATACTGACCTGGAATCAGAGTTTCACACCCGCGCATTGCGGCGGGGTTTTTGGGTTTTGGTTAGCATTGTTTTGTGAAACGACATCGTTAGATAACGAAATTGTGAAATGAACTTTGAAGACATACTTCAAAGTTTGTGGAACTTAAATATCACATTCAAACGTGTTTCTTACAATTGCTTATTTACACAATTACACATAAACATCTTTTGTGTAGCTTCAAGACCATCGAATACAGTAGCTCATAGCATTGAATAAAATGGTACTTCACTGACCTGCATAACTAAAGCAAGTTAATATCCCAAAGTAGAAATGATGTGATGCTTGATTGTGATAACATGAGATCACTAAGTAGACGTAAAAACGAACAAATGTTACCTCAATCTTTTGAAGTTTAGCCTGTATGTCTGCTTCCTTGACGTCATTGTAATTGCATTAGCATGGTAAGAATACAAAGGACGACGGAACACTTGCACCTAATTTACTCCATGCGTCACAAGAAAGAAAGGTCGATCAAATTTGCTTCTCAAAATATATGGAAACCTGAAAGCATGAAGTTCTTGGAACTGAACTTATGCTGATGCATATTTCACTATTTGGTCTGGTTGTCTGTTCTTGAATATGGTGTTGAAAACGTCATGCTCTAATTAACCGTTAGCCATCAAATGAACCTGATCAACCTAAAAACACCAACAAATTAGATTTTTACACCAGATAATCTACTGATTAATTTAAGATCAAAAGCATCCATTCCGCAGACATAGACAAACAGAAACAACATTAGTCATATGATTATCATACCTCATACAGAAAAATCAAGCAATTAGTTAATCACTAGTTTGTAAAAAATAAAATGTGATTTGAATAATGTTGATATTTATAATCGTCAATTCTAACGAATATAGCACTTGATCATAAACATACTAATCATGTACCTTATAAGTAGACGACACCTGTTCCAGCCCCATTTCGTCGCCTCAAACCACCCCTTTCAGCTTCCAAACACACTCGTCGCGGCCCTTATTTGAGCCCCGAATTCCAAACCTATTTCAGTCCCCAAGATG
The DNA here is from genome assembly GCA_014162995.1 of Artemisia annua. Lineage (NCBI taxonomy): Eukaryota > Viridiplantae > Streptophyta > Magnoliopsida > Asterales > Asteraceae > Artemisia > Artemisia annua. The sequence goes on along the minus strand of LBNU01004644.1, from coordinate 40,658 downwards.
GCCCGTTTTCGCCCCAGCTCCAGCCCCCAAACACTTCCATTTATGCCCTATTTCAACACCCATGCCAACCCATTTCAGCCCGAAACCGCACCACTCCAGCTCCTATTTCATCACTCAAACATACCCATGTCGGCCCCTACTCCAGGCCCGAGTGTCACACCCATTTCGGCCCTCAAAATGACCCATTTCAGCCCCGCATTTGAGTAAANTTTTTTTTTTTTTTTTTTTGTGCACCGGATCTGATTCACTTCTGTCATAACACATGCTTTAGTACAGCTTCCCTGTAGTCATGTAAAGATTTGTGAACCTATAAGTCAACGTATCCTCCTTAGAGATAAGCATGCTTCTGATCTATTTTTCATTTAACCTCAATAACAACAACCGGTTCTGTATTCGTCCAACAAATCGTTTAAAACTTTGCCGCCACCGGTTTGCCCCGAAGTCGTAGCTGCTGCAAACCTGTTTAATAGGTTGACCTGCATATAAAGTTCAATCAATAACCTATTCAGCACTTCTGAATAAGTGCGTTAATAAATTTATCGTATTATAATATAATAGTATAAAATGGTTATTTCGTTTGATAAAAACATTTTTTTCTACATAACCAAGCATATAACCCGTAGCCAGAAACCCATCAGGGCACCTATAATAGAGGACCATCGACTAACGTATCGACTTACATTGCTTTTGGGTCGGATATATTGGCTGCAGCCTGACATATGTACCCTTTGGCAGGATCACTTTCCTGACTCGCAAGAAGTCTCCTTCTAAAAACAATTTTTTTAATCAATTGGATAAAGAGAAATGATATGTACAAATGAGCTCAAGTTAGAAGGTTCATGAAAATGAGTCTTATTTCGGTGGACTGTAATTAGTACCTAATGCAGGTTTTACTGACCAGGTTTTAATATTTATAATTACTCGTTTTACCTAAGGTCTACCTATTTGCACTAACGGACAGAGAATCCGGTCGTGTATAGAATAGTAATGGTAACTCCGAGGTCGTCCCAAGAGCTATGTGGTGCGGACTATGCCTAAGTCTAATGTCACTAATTAAAAGAAATAATAGATTGATTGATTGGTTGAAATGAAAATAAAACAATAAAACAAATAGCAAATAAAAGTAAAGTTGTGAGCAGTGGGAGAAAAGTGTACTAGCCTAGTTACTTCTCCTATATCATTTTATGTCATGTTCCCTATTAAACTAATCTTATGCTTTAGGTGGGGCGGACATATATCACTAGGTGCATATGGTCAAGTTCCCTAGCCTATCTCCCCCGAATCCTGTCAGGAACCATGGCGTTTCCCATGTAGTAAGCCGACGTATGGTATACGGGTTTGAGTCATTAAGTGCCACTACATGCTAGACTTATCTTTAAATGGCCCGTTGTCACGATCATAGGCCATTTCTCTAACTTCTTAAGTTTATCAAGTACGGAAGGTGATCCTATGGTCAATTCGCACACGAGGCAATATGGTCAGTTGTCATCCCTCCCATTTCCTCGCAATCCATCAGGCTAGTGTCCTATGGTCAATTCTTCTAGCCTACTAACTCAATTGGGGTCTTAATTCAATTAAAGCTAGCGTAATGGATACAACCGCATATCAAAACTACCGAAACTAAAGGTTCTCAAGACAAACTATGCATGCACACACGTAAAAGCATATAAGAAAAGTACGGAAACATGATTAAAACAATATAGGCATCATAACTAGGCTAGCACCAGAGGTGCTTAGCCAATCATATTAGAATTAACACTCGAAATAATGTTTACAAGATCCATATATTCGAAATGTAATTGAAATAATGAAATGCTAAAACTTATGGTGATTGAAGTGTGATTTCTCCCTTGGAAAGCCTTCGTATGCTGCTGTATAAGGGCCTCCTAAAAGCTTCTAACAATCTCTGATTTTGTGTGTGAGAAAGTTGATGTTGAAATGCAGCAATTAGGGCTGTATTTATAGGCCCGACGGGAGTTACGGCGTAATCACGAAATGTGTTACGCCGTAACTGGTAAATCTTATCCAGATCCAGAGTTTACGGCGTAATTGATGAATTGTTACGCCGTAATAGTCATTTAGGGATTCTTCTACATCGTAATCTCCAAATGGTTACACCGTAGAGTATTTATCGGATCTGAGATAACTCTAGTAGTCTTCATTACGTCGTATTCCCAAAGGTGTGTTACGCCGTATGTTAATTCTTGATCTTGGACTACTCTCGTACTCGTTGCTACACCGTATTTCGTAGTTGTTGTTATGGTGTAGTCTTCATATCTGAGGATTCTTCAAGACTTGAGATGGTTACAGCGTAAACTATGAAATGTGTTACGCCGTAACTTTTGATTCGTGTTGACTTTGCTCTTCATAGTAGAAATCCTTGCTGAATTAGTTGAGAGATTGAGTTACGCCGTAGCTTTTTCCAGCATACTTGGATTTGTCTGTCTTTTGCATGTACTTTCCAATTTCCTCGTCTCTTTAGCTCCTATGCTCACTCGTAACTTGAATACAAAATATGAAGAGATAATAGCATATATTCACATTATTAACAATATAAATGAGCATAATAGGGGCAAATTGACACTTAAATATTAGGGTAATTTGATGTTATCAAACATCCCCCCCCCACTTGAACTCTGCTTGCCCTCAAGTAGACCTCGTTAGAAGTATTCTCAAAAAGATATCCCCCAATATAACTCGGGAAATATGAGTTTAAAATATCCTATGCTAGAATTTTTCAAAGCCGAACACCTCATGAAAAGGGAAACAAACACTCACTCTCTCTATATTCTAAGTGTCAATTTTCGGGGTGATCACTCATCGCACAGTCATAGTATGTATTCTATCATAGGCTTGGAAGTTACACAAAACTCCCCCACTAGAGCTAAGGTCGGTACAACTCTCGAAGGCAACATTGGGTGAACATATATAAGGTTAAGGGTGTGGTGTTGTTACTAACATGCTACGGCGAAAGCGACAAAGGCAATTATACATGACCGGAACGCCGGGCAAGAAACCAAGACCTGCTCGAATTCTTCACCTAAGCATGATTCACGACTAAGGGTAGGAATAAACATGGGATTTCACATAATGGGTGTAAAATGAAAAATAAGAAGCAAATAGTCTAAGCCTACAACTAAGTCGTCACCATTTACCGTTCGCCCAAGGTCTAAACTTTGAAACGCAGAAATTGGATCATAGCAAGTAAATGTGCCATTAAAGGACGTCATTATGGGCACAAAACTTGATCTTCATGTTGGTGTAGAATTATTCACCAACTCTCTTCTTCAATTGTGACCGAAGTGGCCTCTTCGATACTAAGTCTTTATAAGCTCTTCATCAAGGTGCTATACATTGGTGCACCTGTTTATTTCAAATATCTACATATGGAATTTCACATTTTTTTTATTACAACAATATACATCACCCCACTTGAGATGAACAATACATGAGAAATTGGGGGGTCTTCAAATGATCTTCAATGATATGTCTTTGTAGGCGTGATTCCTGAATTCATCCATTTAGACCTCGAACTAGGGCAAACAACAACTTCCCAATCATAGACTAGACTACATGGTAGGCTAAGGTGTAATGGTTTATCGAAACAATATATTTTGGGTAAGAAATGAAAGGAATAGCTCAAAAGGGTGTAACTAGGAGTATCTTGCACTAAAGATGAGTGCAACAAAAGGGTTTACACGGGGGTCGAGAAGTCGAGGTGACTAATCGATAAACACACACATATAAGGCTATTTGGGTGATAATCCTAAAACATTGCCTTCTAAAATTGTCCCTTCCAAACGTGTCTTGCACATTACTCGTCTATGGGTTTGAAATGATGTAAAAGCCAAGTTCTAAAGTTTACAAAACTACCGGCACACTCAATATTTTGGTGGATTTGGGTAAATAGGGTGAAACTGAATAGGCTAATCCTCACCATATTAATTCAAGGGTTAAATGCGCTTGGCTAAGGGCTATTCTAGTTCGGTTAAGAAAAACATGTCAAAAGTTTAAAAAAGGCAAAAAATTTTCAAAATAAACTAGAAAAATGAGGGCTCATAAAGTTCAAGATAATTCTACTCCCATCCCCCCACTTGAAATGTACAAAGTCCCTTTTGTACTAAAAATTAAGTAAATGTGAAGAGAAGGTAGAATTAGAGCGAGAACTTCCCTGAAATTTGCTCCAAAAAATGAAAGAAGGATCACGAGAAGTCTTCATGCTTTCAACTAGCCTTTATAAGCAAACTTCATTTCCCTGAAATCTCAACACTACCACAAGCATAAATCTAAAAATAAAAATAAAAATAAAAAGAAAAATCCTAACTCACTTTCGTAGGAATCACGGTTGCATTTAGCATATGCAACAAGCCTTTTAAACCACTTGGTGTCCCAAGTGGACGAGTTAAGTCTTGTGAGGGCTTACAGGGAACATACCCACAAAGTTCATTTAATTACTATTAAAATTTTAGTATGTTTGAAAATATTTTGAAGGATACACCTCAGAGAAGTGTTACGGCGTAACCAAGGAAATGAGTTACGCCGTAATCAGAGAAAACCTGGAGAGATCAGCTACGGTAGGAAGGTTACGGCGTAGTTATAGCACTTAGTTACGCCGTAATGGCTGATCCGAGAGTATCAGTTTCTGCAGTAAACAGATTCTCTCGCTCCTCCATGCTCCAATTCCTGCAAAAATATATGACAAACATACAAACCAACAAAATCAAAGAAAAGGATAATACGGGTTATCTCCCGTAAGAGCACTTTTGTTTATTAACGAGTCTTTAAGTTAGACTCATTCCCACGGTTGGTCATGTGGGTGGTTGAAAAATTTGTCCGAACTTGTTTGCCTCCTTCTTTAAATTGTACCTGACCCATGCGACATTAGTTGTGGTACGAACAATTTGTTTACCCCCAATTCTGCGGATTTTAGTGAACTTCTCATCAGGTCCCAAATGATATCTAGTGATTTCAAATTTCTCTGTTAAAATAGGTGGCGGTTTTTCGTAAGGTATTCCTAATAATTTGCATCGTCGTTGCTCATAGGCCTCATCATCAGGATCTGCGAATCCATCCTCCCCTTGAATTTCAAGATAGTCTTCGTGTTGGATCGATATACTCTGACCAAACTAACTATGTAGCTTTCATACTCTTTGCAGATGACAACTTTAAGCTGGGATATCAGTTCTTTAAGTGTCAGCCTCATTTTGATGGGTAACTCTTAACCATATCTTATTTTTCCTTCTTCTAGGAATGTGGATTGTGCTGATTTACTCAATAATGGGTTGGATTTTTTTTAATTATCACAAAATGGGTAATGTGCTGGTTAAAACGGGTAGGGATGACCTGGAATTGTTTTTTCCAAAATTTATTGTATCCAAAGCATTTTAATTACAAAGGATGCCATTATGCAAACTAGTAGGATGGCACTCAGTAGACATGGTGTGTAAATATATACTTGGTATGCATCAAGTCCAAATTAGGTGCGACTATATCAGGAGTAATTAAACAATATGTTTTTTGTATTGATTTAACTATATTATATGGGTAAGAGATTGTGTCAAGGACTCTTGTAGTCTTGCACCATATGAATTCTTGAGTCTACAACCGTCTGTCTATAGTCAATGCCATATATAACTTATAAAGTTTTCTCAACTGATACAAGGCAATCGCTAAAGCTATTTGAAGTTGCTCAATGCATTGTATTGAAAAAGTTTTGTTTTTGTTACCTTGTTTTTAGTGACCATGTAGGAATGATTTTATACTAGAAGTTGGAGGTGATGTGTTCAGTTATGAGGTTGGTTACACACTTACACGTATTATCAATGCCTCAAACATTAGTAGCTGTACAAGCTCAAATAACCACTTATCGTTCTTATGCATTAACATTTTTTCATTTCTAGCATGCCGTCATTGATCTTTTTGTTGCCATAGTTAAATCTTTTACAATGCAAACATTTTTTTAGATATATGAGTCAAATACATGTGCAAATTTCACCTTATGGCAAAATCTATCCCTTATTTTTCTTTTGTTGTGAGTCACTTACTTTATGTGGATCAACTGAAATAATTCGTAACTATATATTGCATCTATATGCTAAATTTTACAGAGGATCTATGATGCTATTCTATCTATAGGATCATTCTGTTAGTGGACTTGTTCAACTTTGTCAGGTTAAGTTTGCTTTTACAAACACGTTGTTTGAGCTTTATCTTTTGTAGTATGTACAACTTGCGATCTAACCGCTCTAGTCAGTTATAAAGTGAATCAATTATCTAAATGTTAGTATGCTATTTTAAAATCATGGCGCATTTATGTTAATATTGTGAGAAGTACACAATTGAATTTTGAAACATTGCAAAACTTTACTGATTTTGACACCAAAAGAAGTACACGATGATTTGGTGTTGATAAAATATATATTTTGTCGGCCGTAATAAAATGATGAATTGAACAATGTGGTAAGACCCATTTTTGTGTTTGAAACATGTTATAAGAGTAGTGATTCCACAGCCATTCGAGTCGTAAATTCACAGGCTCAATGTAAGCTTATTTGCGGAAGTGACTCTGTTTTGCTTGCGAAGTAACCGTACGGAGTATCTGATGTATAAAAATTAAAATTAGGGAAAACAGGTAGTGCAAGCCTGTGTACTAGATGATGCAAATGTTTACGATTGGGTGTGCACTCATGGCCAGCCTCATGAAATTATATATGGATTCATTAAGTGGACTATATTTGTGACAGGAAATAGTATGATATGTAAGACACAGAAAATGGCGGATCCCCTTTACAACCGAGTAAAGTATGCCGGTTGGGGGAAAGTAGAAGGAGTAGATATGAAATTTGAGTGTTTATAAATAAGATAAGAAGAAGAAAAAGAAAATGGTGGATCCCCTTTACAACCGAGTAAAGTATGTCGGTTGGGGGAAAGTAGAAGGAGTAGATATGAAATTTGAGTGTTTATAAATAAGATAAGAAGAAGAAAAAGAAAATGGTGGATCCCCTATACAACCGAGTAAAGTATGTCGGTTGGGGGAAAGTAGAAGGAGTAGATATGAAATTTGAGTGTTTATAAATAAGATAAGAAGAAGAAAAAGAAAATGGTGGATCCCCTATACAACCGAGTAAAGTATGTCGGTTGGGGGAAAGTAGAAGGAGTAGATATGAAATTTGAGTGTTTATAAATAAGATAAGAAGAAGAAAAAGAAAATGGTGGATCCCCTATACAACCGAGTAAAGTATGTCGGTTGGGGGAAAGTAGAAGGAGTAGATATGAAATTTGAGTGTTTATAAATAAGATAAGAAGAAGAAAAAGAAAATGGTGGATCCCCTATACAACCGAGTAAAGTATGTCGGTTGGGGGAAAGTAGAAGGAGTAGATATGAAATTTGAGTGTTTATAAATAAGATAAGAAGAAGAAAAAGAAAATGGTGGATCCCCTATACAACCGAGTAAAGTATGTCGGTTGGGGGAAAGTAGAAGGAGTAGATATGAAATTTGAGTGTTTATAAATAAGATAAGAAGAAGAAAAAGAAAATGGTGGATCCCCTATACAACCGAGTAAAGTATGTCGGTTGGGGGAAAGTAGAAGGAGTAGATATGAAATTTGAGTGTTTATAAATAAGATAAGAAGAAGAAAAAGAAAATGGTGGATCCCCTATACAACCGAGTAAAGTATGTCGGTTGGGGGAAAGTAGAAGGAGTAGATATGAAATTTGAGTGTTTATAAATAAGATAAGAAGAAGAAAAAGAAAATGGTGGATCCCCTATACAACCGAGTAAAGTATGTCGGTTGGGGGAAAGTAGAAGGAGTAGATATGAAATTTGAGTGTTTATAAATAAGATAAGAAGAAGAAAAAGAAAATGGTGGATCCCCTATACAACCGAGTAAAGTATGTCGGTTGGGGGAAAGTAGAAGGAGTAGATATGAAATTTGAGTGTTTATAAATAAGATAAGAAGAAGAAAAAGAAAATGGTGGATCCCCTATACAACCGAGTAAAGTATGTCGGTTGGGGGAAAGTAGAAGGAGTAGATATGAAATTTGAGTGTTTATAAATAAGATAAGAAGAAGAAAAAGAAAATGGTGGATCCCCTATACAACCGAGTAAAGTATGTCGGTTGGGGGAAAGTAGAAGGAGTAGATATGAAATTTGAGTGTTTATAAATAAGATAAGAAGAAGAAAAAGAAAATGGTGGATCCCCTATACAACCGAGTAAAGTATGTCGGTTGGGGGAAAGTAGAAGGAGTAGATATGAAATTTGAGTGTTTATAAATAAGATAAGAAGAAGAAAAAGAAAATGGTGGATCCCCTTTACAACCGAGTAAAGTATGTCGGTTGGGGGAAAGTAGAAGGAGTAGATATGAAATTTGAGTGTTTATAAATAAGATAAGAAGAAGAAAAAGAAAATGGTGGATCCCCTTTACAACCGAGTAAAGTATGTCGGTTGGGGGAAAGTAGAAGGAGTAGATATGAAATTTGAGTGTTTATAAATAAGATAAGAAGAAGAAAAAGAAAATGGTGGATCCCCTTTACAAACCGAGTAAAGTATGTCGGTTGGGGGAAAGTAGAAGGAGTAGATATGAAATTTGAGTGTTTATAAATAAGATAATAAGAAGAAAAAGAAAATGGTGGATCACATTTACAAATGAGTAAAGTATGTCGGTTGGGGGAAAGTAGAAGGAGTAGATGTTAAAAATATCGGGATTCCCTTTTAAAAATCTATCACTTTTTGTCAAAATATATCCGTTTCTATCAAAAGATAAACTAGGGAACAGAGTGTAATTATTTATTTTTATTTTAGTAACTATATTAGCACCAAAAGTTAAAAAATCAAATCTTTGACTATATATATATTTAACTAGTTATAATACCCGTGCACGCACGGGGTTTTGACATGAAGTTTTTATCATGTATTAATTTTAAATATATTGTTGAACTTTACACTTTTTTATTTAATTTGTTACAAAAATATTTAATAGTAGTTTTGTTTTTATATTATTATTTTCAATGTTTAGTTTTATATGCTTGTTCTTAATCTTTGCTTGGAATATTTGTTTTGGTGAAGTTTTCGTTGTTATAATAGGTTGTATGACGCGCGTTGAAGATTATTATGTCAACAATATCGTGTTTGGGAAGTAAGAATTTTATGTTTCTTAACTATAATAATGTCATGGAGTTGGTTTCTCGCACAAAAATACACATTAGCTTGCATTCGACATTTTTAAATGTAATTAATATCTTGTTGAGGTGATAATCATCTTTAAGGTCTTATAGTTTTATTGGTATCTAATAATCACTAATAATCAAAATTGTATTGACTTTTGTTGTTTGAAGCTCTGGTACTTTTTAAGTAATTGCATATCGAATAACAATTTTTAATAATTAGATAATTAAAATCACATTTGTTCCATTAACTCAAACTAAACTGATTATCCAAAAGTGACGTTTTATCGAAAGATTGGAGTTACCGAATGCTAAGGATTAAGATTGCACCTCAAGAAAAAGAGAAGACACAATTATATCACTTACATATATGACTATATACAAAGCTGAGACTATGCTACCGCCAAATGCTTCCATGAGTGAAAGATTGTAAATCGAGAAGTATTTGATCCAAAATGATTCCGCAAGCGAATAGTCGCACCCCAAGTAGGGCTGGTCTTGCTCCTAATATCCTTTTTTTATTATCAGGTTCCTCCACAATATGCATAGCCCATGCCATTGCTGGGGGAGAATTCCATATAGCATTGTCATGCAATACCCTCGTTGTTCAGATAATACCTATAAAAAACAGACTTAACACACTCATAAAAAGACATACACAAGCTTACAGAGATGTCTATAGTAGCATATAGAACATATGGGACAGTAGTAGACACGAAAAGAGATGGACCAACGACCATAGTTGTGGCCATGAAACCAATTGTATTTGCTTATCCACCATTTTTCTACCATTCTTGACTTGTACTTTTAAAAATCAAGATCTAACGTCACAAATAAAAGTGCAGTCTTTTAGATGCAAAGAAAATAGGAGTTTACTTTTCCTGTAATGAAGAAGAATCTCTCCAAGTCAAAATGTTGAATATTTGCTCTTCAAAGATCTGTGAGAAGCCTAGGAGGGGTTCCTAATGATAAAAGTGAAAAGGCCTCTACCATAATCTCAACGACATCCCATTTTTGCCTGATTTACAGTCTCGAGATCATGTAAACAGAGTCAAGCCAAAGTAAAAGTCAGTCAAATGTATTTGTGAGTGTGATGATTACCTCATAAGTAACTCGACAGGTCTGTGAGTTAATTCAGCTAGATTCGAGAGACGAAGAGCTATTGCATCCCAAACCAGTAATCCTACTAAGGTACAACGCTACCAAGCATAACTCAAGTCCTTATACGTCCAATATCACCTTCCGTATACGTGCAAAAGTCGGCATAATTTGACTAAGTTGGAAGTAAAATTTGATCATAAGATAATGTAGAGTTAGCATTTAGTAAGAACACGCAAATTACACATCACTATTTCATCATAATTTCAGGTAAAAAAACATGCAGAATTGAGTTCAGGTGACGAAGTCAGAATACCAATTAAAAAGTTCCTCATAATATGACTGAATTTGAGGTTAAAGCGGGTGAGTTGACTTGAGGTGTTACCAGGAACTTTTGCTCAACCACCATTTCCTTCAAACCCTAACCACCCTCCAAACACAATTACTGGAACCCCAATCGATACCCTGTTGCAGATCATGAGAAAAATTGAGAGTTTATGCATCGTACGTTTGACATTCCTTAAAACACCATAACCAAGGAGTTAAGTTACAAAATTACCCATTCCAGTGATAGGAAAATCGGAAATTGCAGATAATGAAACATTTTCCTTCGTATGCATCAAGTCAAAAACCATAATTTCAATTTTTCATGTTAACTGCATGACCCATTTACTTATGAGCGGGTATTTTTGGGTTGTCATCTATCACTAATATGTTAACTGTGTGTTATCATAGAATTTATCTAGAAGATGAACGGGTCAAATGCTGCCCAAAGTTTAGGATGGAACCTCCTGAATCAATTATATACAAAGATGTAATTATTATTGTAATGATATTGCGATTTAATCAGAGTTAACGCATTAATTATTTTATTAAAAACATGAACTAATTCTTTGTTGGGCAACTCAACCCGTCCCATTTCAATTGGTACACCATTTCAACCCGATCTCATGTTTGACCCACCGTGTCCGATAAGCCCAGTTTGAATTTTGAACCCTCTCCGAGATATCCCTTGATTCAGACCAAGGTGAAAGCAGTTGTGAACTCAATATATAGTTACCTTGGTGTAGAATCAAGATTCGCGTTAGTGTGTCGGGTTGTGCTTGCGTTTATGGTCGCCAAATTGGTGAAAGCATGACTCTGAAGAAAATACACCATCCAATCTTCACCCATTTCAGAAGTCTTACAGCGATATCCTTAACCTGTAACCTAAACATCAATTAAAATTATAACTTTACTTATATTCCTGTAAGTCTGTGGCTTTGAATAGAATCACACATGTTTATGGATTCAAAATTTGTAGTAGGATCTCGATTATTCTTTAGTAAAACAAATCATATAATCAGTATAATTTTCACAATACCATAGCATCATAAATGAGATAAATCACATTCAAAGATGCCCTATAAATAGTTACATTTACATGAGGAGCTAATTATGAGTGGTCCTTTTTAGTTTATAAAAGAGCGCAAATGAACATATAATCACAGTTCTTTTGTAACATTTCCTATGAGTCATTATCAAAATTTAACTTTCTCGTAGTTATAAGAAAAATTGGATTGTTATTAAAATTATTGTAAAAATAAAATGTAAACGGGTCACTCAACCCTATTGGTGTATAATTCTATCCATTTTAACCCGAATTGATGTGTGATACAAAAATATTTGGGCCGAAGAGACTTGAGAATTTTATGTTTATATCAGTAATTTTTTTTCCCATTTTTGTCTTTTCCACATGATATTATTTGCATATTAGATGATTTCAACATACTTGTAGCACTTTTTCTTTTAGCCAGCAATTGTTTTCTTTTCTATTTCCACTGATTTATGTAATAGATGCCAAGTAAACCATGAGTAGACAGGCTCCTAAAAACCTGAAAACAGTACTATCTAACATCATGGTAAAAAAAATGAGACGTTTTAGAAAAGTTATAGATGTGGCAAAATGGGAAAACTAAGTAACATGTCAAAACAGGTTTCTTTGGGGTAGGATCGTGTTGGGTAGAAACACTTGTTGTTCTAACTTTTTAAAACATAAAACCTTCTCGAGCCAGCCAGAACTAAGCATGAAGATAGTACAATTGGCTACACAAAACAGATAATAGGGAATACATTAAATGGTACAACCTCATAATGGGACTCGTGACCATTTAAAAGAATTCATTTATAAAATTAGTTATGAATTCAAATTTTAAGAGACTTAGTTTTTATCCTACTACTTAAACAAAACGGATAGATAAAATTAGGTCCTTGTAAGAACAAAACGGATAGATAAAATTAGGTCCTTGTAAGAGACTTAATTTTAAGAGACTTAGTACGTGTCTCAGGTCCTTGTAACACGTCGTTTTAGTTAGCATTCCCAAACACCCCTAATGAACAACCATTTATGGAATATTGATTATATGTACAGTATATGAGTAATAACAAAATTGTGTCGTAGCCATTTTTAGCCAACTAATAATGTATTTTCAAACTCATTTGTATGATCAATATTGGGAACCGTATTAAAGATGTTTTCAATGCTACATTTACCCTTTACCCTGTATAACAAACATACTTAAATAGCTATTATATTTTGAAAAATAATTTGCTAGTTGTAGTCAAACAAATAGATTTTTTTAAAAGACTACACGGATCTGTCACTATTCTTTTCTAACCCAAGCATTAGAACAACATACTATGACCATTTGTAGCATAATCCCTTGACAACTACCATATTCTGACCATAAACTGAGCATTATAACGACATAATACGACAACTTTTTGAGCATATTACATCGAAATTTATCATCTTTTGACAATAAATCAAGCTCTAAAACACAATACTCCAACCATTTCTAAACATATTCCGTTGACAACTACCCTGTTTTGACTAAATACTAACCAACTAACTGAGACAACTAAGTCATAAATTATATTCAAACAGAGCATATGTTGGTATAAATTATATATTCGGGCTTTGATTCCCCGGTTGTAATTGTCTCAAATTCTAAGAATCGTGTCAGTGACTGAGTTGAGGGTTATGTAGATTGCTTGACCTTTGGTTCACTATGGCACTTACTAACTATGAAAGCTAATATACTCCCTTCTATCCCTCGTCTCAACTTGTCATAGTCCATAATAACCTAAGTAATCTTTTTAAAAAGCATGTTCCACACCTAATAGTAATATACAAATGTAAAGGCACATAAAGTTTTGGACGTCACCAACATAGAAAAGTTGAGAGTCATGATCTTAATTACAGTCTAAGACCATGATCAGAAGAACTGACGCCAATCCTGGCGAAATCAGCCTAACATGTGAACATATAGAGGTAGTTTTAGACCTGAAAGCTAAAAAAAGTTCAATATATCTACCAAAACATATACTCCGTATATAAATAACTTATGAACCTTTGACAGGGGTACCAACGACCCTAAATATCATAAAACCATAGACAAGACCATACATGTAGATCTAATAACTAATTCAGAACCACCAATCCTCTCACTCTCTAATCGTCTCCTTTGCCATCTTTATTAATTAAACTACAGCTTCAATAAAACCCTAATTTTTTTTCCCAAATTGAAGAACACAATTAACAGCATTCATAAAACCTGTTTAGAATATAACTAAAAGCCCTATATCAGTTTTAAACAAAATCAAGAAAATAGAGATTAAAAATCATACCTTTAAGCCATTGAAAGAGTTTTTGTTCTTCAATAAATAAACTATCTTCGGGTTAATGCAACAACAGTAAAATTAACACATGTATTCTCCAATTTATTTTCGGATCGCAAGTTTATAATTTAGGGTTAGACTTGCAGTATTGAGTTGAAACAAAAATTGTGTTGGAAGCCGGCTAGATTGTGAATTGCTGGGTGGCTTTATTTTTCTAATTTTTAGTTCTAACCCCTTACTATTTTGCAAGTTACTCCGCTTTTTTAAGTTTTAACTTTTTATACTTTTGACACATATACTTTTATACACAATTTAACAAAAAAACGAATTTTGATAATTTGATTAAATATCTCTTAAAGAAAAATAATAATAATAATTAAAATATTACTAAATAAGGTATGATTTGATCCAAAAAAGTCCCCACTAGGGGTTTTGTTTTATTATATAAAAGATTTTATTTTTTGGAAGGTTACATACTTAAAAAGTTTTATGGGTTGACATGCATAATAGTTGGTTGCCAACACACAACCGGTTTATTATACTGGTTAGACGGGTTTACCTATTTTTTATTCAAATTTTTTTATCCTCAACTAACATCTCTTTAACTTCATGTCGGTTATCGTGTGGTGTCGAAAATTGCAACCCCTAGTAAATTGTGTGACTTTTACTAACGACATTGTTATAAACTGTAAAAATTTGCAAACGACAAGATGTATTTCATGGTTTACTCAGAAGTACATATATCACAGGAAAAATAAAATTAATTTTATCATTCCTTATGAATGTCTTTTTCTATCGTTTAATAGATATTTCGATATTTTTCGATGAAGCTTTTATTTTATGTAAGTATTGAAATTCTTTACAAAATCACATGTCGTTTATGGTGTATAATATGATATTATTGTCATCATTAGTGGCATACGGTATTATCGTCGTTTATGCTTTTTGGTTTCAGATAGGGATGAGCAAAAGAACTAAAGAACCGTAACCGGACCTAGAACCTGACCGGAACCATGAAGAACCGAACCGGAATCAGAACCAATGGTTCCGGTTCTGGTTCTTAATTTTGAGATCTTTTGGTTCTTGGGTCGGTTCGGATCGGTTCCACCGGTTCTCGGTTCCGGAACCAAATATCCAATAATTATAAAATTACGTAATTTTTTTACTTCTTATCAAAATATTGATCAAATCCTACGTATCATTAAAATAAAAACCTACTAGCCATCAAGCCAAACACTCTAAACCCTAATCTTTAATTCATTGAAACATCTACGAATAAATAATTAATCTAAACCTAATAACATTCCAAGATCATTCATCATTATCAAAACAATGGAAGTAAGTTTATATTTTATTTTTATTTGCATTCGATTAGCTTTTACATGTTTATCATGCTAAACTTTGCTAGCACTTTTATTAATACATTGTTTATTATCTATCATCATCACATAACTATAAACGGTTTTAGTTATTTTGATGGACAAAGTTTTAAGTTATTTTATTTTGTTTTTTGGATTGTGATGCATTAATGTTTTGTTAAAAATATGAACAAGTGAAAGTAACTATAGAATGATTGGTTATTTGAGTTTATGGTTTAGTTGTTAATTGTTATTTGCTTAAATGTAAATGGTTGCAAGTTCTTAAAAAGTTTAATTTTTTGTGTTTTTTATTAGCTTAATAGAAAAGCGGTTCCAATACGGATATATCCAAAAGAACTGGAACCGGAACCGGAACCAAAAATTATATTCGGTTCGGTTCTCGGTTCCCACTTTTGAGAAAAATCGGTTCTCGGATCCACCGGTTCCGGTTCCAGTTCCAACCGGTTCCAGAACCATGCTCATCCCTAGTTTCAGAATCTAAAAGTTTCTTGGGGTCGATTGTTCGAAAATATATATATTAGAATGATCTTAATATCATACTTCGTAGTTGTTAAGCCGGATAAGATGGATCTTAATACGTTAAACGGTATCAAAAGCCGTATAGACGTGGTTAAAAACTAGTTATCAAGTACTACCATATAAATTTAGCTACAAATTGGACTAAGAAATTATTCACATTTATAAAAAAATCGTTGATGTATTTCAACACACTATGCTTAAATTTTGTTTAATAACTTTTATTTTGTAAGCAAATATAAATATAAAAATTGTTATGTTTGTTATACAGTATTGGCAAAATATTGATAACCCACAACCGCTTTTAGCACAAACATTTATATAAAGAAACCACAGAAAAGTCAAATAGCAGCTTTTTCCTCGTCCTACATCCAACCAACTAAAACCACAACCACTGCAGCACAAAAAACTAACTTATGCTGGAAACATATGCTGCTACTCTTAGCATCCCAAAAGATTTAAGTAACACTAATTTTGAACCAAAGAAATCACAGAAAAAACAAGTAGCAACTTGACACCATCAGTAGATTCTCATCATCGATTTTACCAGCCTGACTTCTAAAGTTCAAGCAGTGATTTGCGGGCCAGTTGCGTCTACAGGGCATATATCTAGGTATATTTTTGCCAGAGGCGATTTGGGCGGGGAGCTTAAGAGAAGGCTCAAAATCTCCAACTCATCATCCTTGGTAAACTCATCAGAGAGCATTATGTCAACTTTCTTGAGCACGGGCGACTTTGCCAAAATAAGTTTCACTAGCTCTAATTCAGGCTTCAAGTTGCTCATGTGGTTATCAAGCTTCCAGTATCTGATGTGGTTTCCAATCTTGAATTCAATCAAATGTTCCAACCTAATATCTGAATGATCTGGCATTGTAAAGGAGTGAATATCCTGTTCCCAATAGTTATAATCTAGATGAACTTCACAATCAGTCTGTCGATAATTCCAGTGTCAGGGTATTCCAGCATGATAATCAAAATAAATATGATTCAAAAAAGGTTTGTCATTTACCAGTATCTCAAGTTTCTCCAAGTTTGGGGAGCTTCTGATCAAAAGAGAAAGAAAATCCAACCAAGAACTTTCGTGGAAACACATTCTTAAACAGACGTAACTGAGGTGGACTAATGAGGTTGGAAGCTTTTGTGGAACCACTCCTTTACCAAAACACTTGAACATATACCAAAACAATTATTAAAACCCAGAAAATTTTTCCCCAAGTTTAATCAAATAATATATCATGTGAATAAATATTACCTCAATGTCCCAAACGCAAAATGTAAAATGTTCAATCACAGGTAAACACTTAAATAGATCAAGGATGGTGGAAGTGGAACCGTAATCAACAGAAATATTAGTATGTGTTGTAACCTGCAACAACTTAGAATATAATTAGATAAGTAATGAAAGCCCATGAGGGTCTAAAACAATATTCAAGTAACAAATAACGTACCATGCTAAATGTTTTAATCAATGGAGAATTGGATAAGATATGCATAAGCACGCTTTTAAAAATGCTTACATACTCCAAGCATAAGCTTTTAAGGCTACCAAATCCACTGAATGTTGGATGATTGTATATAACACAGTCATGGAGATATAGGTCTGTTAATTGATGAAATGAGAAAACACACAGGGGTAGGTCATACGAACAACTCAAGTGAAGTTTCTTAACAGTATTTTTCCTCGACAAATGGAGTAATATTTGGTCAATTTCGATACAACTGAGATCCGCTTTCATGGAAAGGGAAAACTCAACTATAGGACCCTGGTTGAGTAACAGAACTTGGTGTATAGCATAGAAAAGTTTACGACTCTGGGTTATTTCTTCCCTGAATACTAGGTCAAAGATAGAAAAGCTTTTTTTCTCAACAGTGGATTCAGAAAACATATCATTCTCATTAAAAGTAAGTTTAGGAATTGTGGTCCAAGTGTATCTCCAATCCCTCGAGAGGATACTTGTCCTTGCTGCCTCTTTAATTGGAAGAAGACATAGGATGTTTTCTATTATGGTTGGGGGAAGGGTGGTGATTCTATCTGCAGACAAACATTGAGCTTTCATCTTAAAATAATTTTGTTGGGCCAATACTAAATGATTCTGCAAAAAAATTACTGTAGTTAGCACAAAAATCAATTGAAGATAAACAAAGTTTCATAGATCAACGCATTTGAGTTACAAGCATATATATCCACTATATTCTGGATCAATCTACAAAATGAACCTGATACAAACACTTGGAAAATGGTTATCACAACGTGTCAACTTTGGTGCAGGTCCGTGGGTATGTTTCTCAATTGATCATATTCTGTATTTTAGTTCAAGTCACTCAGTATATACAACAACAACATACCCAATCCCGCCGGGGCGGGGTATGGGTCAAGTCACTTAGTCTGTTTGATAATTTAAGAGTCACATAACTAGGGTGATAATAGTTGGAACAAAATTGATTAATAGAAGATAGAATAACATTACCAATACACCTTTGTTTTATCAAAAGTAAATATAACATTGAATAATCACTCACAGAACTCTAGTCTAAGGGGTTGTTTCGGAATGCTTGTTATTTTTGCTTATGTTATAAGCTGCTTAAAAATAAGTACTTATGAGAATAAACTTATTTTTTGGTACGAGGGAAACCCGCCTAAGCCACCTTGGTGACCAGATAGGAAAAAAACGGACTCCACATACCACCCCGCAAGCCCCCAGAGGAGTGTATTATATGGCTAGAGTGGATGGCCCCAAGTAGTTTGCAGCTAACGGAATTCGAACTTGAGACCTCTTATTCGGACTCCCAAGCCCTTAAGAAAATAGAGTTTGGTAATGCATATTTATTAGAAATGCAATATACTAAACAATTTGTCGCAAAAATTCAACCATATTTCTTATCTTATCCGGTTACATGTAAAAAATGCAATTTATCTCAAATAAGCATTATTAACTTGTATACTTATTCACTTTAAAATAAGTCTACTTCTGCTATTTAAGCATAAATGCAGCAAAAATAAGCAATCTCCAAAACCCCCTAAACATCCCAATGTTATTCATTTGTTACTCGATTTAGAAGCAAAATTCACTAAACATTGCTTCTAACTTTTATTAACAAGTAACAGCCACATAAACCTATTTCTCATAGATGTCTAAGCTTCATGGGTAAATAGGTAATACATATATTTTTTCTTATCAATCGAAGAGTAATGAACAGCAAAGAGCATAAAAAATAATGAACCCAAATCCCAAATTAAGTCTACAGCTAACATCAAACAATCACTTCAAAATCAAGTTGTAACAAATATTATTATAGTAATAAGAATGTCAAAAACTTAATCAAGTCTCAGCTCATAGTATGTTTTCAGTCATGGTTTAAAGAAGGGCGCTGATTTTATTTGAAGGCAACTCCTTCGAGGTCAACGTTTAATTGTTGGAGAATTACCAACTAATGCACAGTAGGTAAAAACAGATGAGGTTTTCCCTGTTAAGGTTACCCGGGAAGGGCGAGCAGGTCTTTTGACTCAGATGTTAGCGGCCTAACCGGAGTATCACGTTACTGTTTCCGACCCTTCCCTTCCCTTGCCACCCCAAAATGTGTACGAGGTGAGATTAGAAACCTTAACCTATTGTAAACACAACAAGTCTACCATAAAAACTCAAAACTAATCGTCACAACTTTATGCAGAAACACATTATCCTAAATCAATTTCAAAGCCCTCATCCAAACACCCTTTGGCCTATGTTTTCAGTCAGGCAATTTATGGAACACTTGTAATGCACAGAAACCAGAAAACCAGGTATGCATATGATGCAAATTAATTCTTGATAAAGCTCTATCTAACAGATGAATGCACAGTTTTGTTTGTGTATAAAAATACAAAATAAGCCCAGAGTCTACAAAAATAAGGGGGTGTTTGGATTAGCTTATTTTATGGGCATATTAGCTTATTGAAATCTGGAAAAGCCGATAAGCTTACTTTTTTGAGCTTATGATCAGAAAAATATAAGCTCATGGCTTAAGCCATGGGCTTAACCTATCATAAGCCCATAAAAGTGAGCTTATCAGCTTTTCCAAATTTTAATAAGCTGTTAAGCCCATAAAATAAGCTAATACAAACACCCCCTAAATATACAGCTGTACAGAAACAAACAATAACAAAACGAATACACTTTATATTACTGATACTGAAAGTAGGAAGCATATATAACTCATAAAAAAGAATCATCATTAACAATTATCATTTCTCAAATACATAACAATAAAGAGGTCTAATCTTACCCATTTACATACCCCAAAATCAATTCTAACATGCATAAAACCTCCAAAATCACTAATTTAACTAATACCCATTAAAGGGATATAACCCTTTAACACCATTACTTCATTACTTTGTTTCAAAACTCTTTTTATCCCAAACCCACAATTTGGCTTACATGAACCATAACTTCAATATAGCAAACTTAGCATAAATTGGGTATCATACCTTGTGGGGACTAAAAAGTTTAGTACAAAGTTTATCACTAAAAAAAGTTGGCTTCTTCCCTCCCTTTTTGCTATACCTCGTCTCTCGCACACACTACTAGAAACCTATGGAAAGTCAAGAGAAAGTTTGACTAATAAAAGGTGGTACAAGTTTGTTTATGTAAAAAGTTTGGTCCCTCAAATCTGGTTATTATTTTTGTTGCCGCATATAATTTTTTATAACCATTATACTTATACTTAACATTTGACTTTAAATTTTGACTTTCGACTTAAAATTTATTGACTAACCAATCATGTAAAGTCTTTCAACTCGTAAGTATCATAGTCAAACTAACACAATAACATTTTATAAATAAATATCGTAAAACTAGTTTTGAGGTGTAACATGTCTCTGCTTATGCTTCTTTAGGGGTGAGCAATCCCGACCGACACCCGACTCCCATCCCGATCCCGACACCCGACTCCCTTCCCNATACAAACACCCCCTAAATATAAAAGTTCAGCAGCCCCAAAATATACAACTGTACAGAAACAAACAATAACAAAACGAATACACTTTATATTACTGATACTGAAAGTAGGAAGCATAGGTAACTCATTATATTTTCTTTTAAAACAGAAAATAGACATACTAGCCTTGAAGACGAAAGAGGTTACTAAAAATGAATCATCATTAACAATTATCATTTCTCAAATATATAACAATGAAGAGGTCTAATCTTACCCATTTACATACCCCAAAATCAATTCTAACATGCATGTGATCATTATCATGATCATATAAGAAAACCTCCAAAATCACCAATTTAACTAATACCCATTAAAGGGATATAACCCTTTAACACCATTACTTCATTACTTTGTTTCAAAACTCTTTTTATCCCAAACCCACAATTTGGCTTACATGAACCATAACTTCAATATAGCAAACTTAGCATAAATTGGGTATCATACCTTGTGGGGACTAAAAAGTTTAGTACTACAAAGTTTATCACTAAAAAAAGTTGGCTTCTTCCCTCCCTTTTTGCTATACCTCGTCTCTCGCACACACCACACCACACACTACTAGAAACCTATGGAAAGTCAAGAGAAAGTTTAACTAATAAAAGGTAGTACAAGTTTGTTTATGTAAAAAGTTTGGTCCCTCAAATCTGGTTATTATTTTAGTTGCCGCATATAATTTTTTATAACCATTATACTTATACTTAACATTTGACTTTAAATTTTGACTTTCGACTTAAAATTTATTGACTAACCAATCATGTAAAGTCTTTCGTAAGTATCATAGTCAAACTAACACAATAACATTTTATAAATAAATAACGTAAAACTAGTTTTGAGGTGTAACATGTCTCTGCTTATGCTTCTTTAGGGGTGAGCAATCCCGACCGACACCCGACTCCCGTCCCGATCCCGACACCCGACTCCCTTCCCGATACCGATCCGACTGTAATCGGGTCGGGATTCGGTTTGCGTTTTCCTGGTATTCGGGATTCGGGTCGGGTCGGGAGTCGGGACGGTCCCGAGAAAACACAGCCAAAATCAAGATTCGGGGCCATTATCGGGATTCGGGACGAGTCGGGACCATTATCGTGTCGGGAGTCGGTTTAGGTTTTTCCCCGTTGTCGGTATCGGGATTAGTCGGGACGGGTCGGGGTTCGTCCCGATGCTCACCCCTATGCTTCTTAATTGATCTTATTTTAGATCGAGTAACTTATTTAAAAATATATAAATTTGTGTACTATGGCTAATGCAGTTTGTTTAGTTAACCATCAAAATAATAGTTGCAACAAAACTAATTGTTAGATGATAGAGCAACGTTACTTTTTTCGAAACGAAAAATTTATTAAGTAGTCAAGAAGCTAGCACAAAAATATTACATGATATTTATACAAGCTAATTTTGGAATTGAGATCCAATCAAACCAATTGGGGGTCGGGTGGTTTTTGCACGTATGACGTAACAAGGATTGCGACAAAATTTTAATTTATCACCTAAAGTATCCTTAGGAGGCGGTTTTCGATCAAAACACACACGATTCAGGTATCTCCATGTTATCCATGTCTGTTGATGCATAATCTGGCGCGGGTCGATTCAACGATTCTCCTTGGGCCGTTAGTCGTCTTCTCGAGCCCTATTAGACCTGTCAACAACGAAAACCCGTTAGGAGTGGACCCGAGGCCGTAGCCCCGGGATCCACCTCCGACGGTCAAGTTAGTATAGATGCGTTGTAGCATGTGAGAGCTAGGTATAGGATAACCTGTTATGATCTGCTGAATAAAGGGATCCCATCCATGTATTTATAAGGCATGGATTAGGGTTTTAGGTGTAGAGTGGGCCGCTGTCGCCGGGCCTAGCCCATTCCTGGCCTAGTCCAGACTATGCGTCTACAATGTCGTTTGTTAAATAACCGCATCAAAACAATTTTTAACCAAGGAATTGAGGTTCTCATTGTGGGCCCACAAGATTTGATGCAAAGAAGATTTGGGCAGTGAGTCAAACCCCACCAACAAGTGATCATAGACCCTAAGCTCTTTAGAAAGGGTTTATACAACAAAAAATTTACAATGTTAAGCATAATTTACAATATCATATTACACATTCAAAACAAATTTAATGTTGTACAAATCATCCCCTATGGTGGATATATGAAGCATAACTAGTCTGCCATGAAAAAGTGATAGTTACAGTTGTATATTTGCCAGTGTTGTAAAAGGCGCGTCAAGGCGTCGCCAAGGCGCGAGGCTACACGAAATGGACTTTGGCGGCGGCTCTAGGCGTAGCGTGGGATAAGGCGAGAAAAGGCGCGAAAATGCGCGTGTTTTGGTAAGGCGTGGCGCCATTTTTTGAAACATTTAAGGGATTTACGGATTTGGGCTTGAATTTCTAGTATTTAGGGTATTTTCTTCTTGAACTTTGTAATTTAAAAACTTAATTCCTACTTGGCCTTGTATTTATGCTTGGCTATTTGGGATTTAGGCTTTACTATTTGAAATTGCTCTTAAAAAATGATATAAACTTATAGATACATAAATCTATAAATATTTTTTTGCCTCATTAAGCAAGCCTTAAGAAACGTCAAGGCTCGTAAGGCTTGAGACGTGACTGTGCCACTACTCCACGCCTCACGCTATTCATAACATTGATATTTGCAACATATGTAGCAAGTTCTGTTACCACCTAGCTAATTATTTAATTTATATCAAATGATGTCCAAACATCCTTTTGCAATCCAAATGTCTCTCTAAGAAATATTAATTGCTAATAACATAATCATTTCAAATTTAATTAGTTACTGATGATTTTAATTTGCACATATGAATTCATAGTAAACAAAGTAATTCATACCTTTTGAAAAAAGATTCATATTTTTTTTTCCAGTCAGGGATGAAATGTGAAATAAGAACCCCGCTTGTTATACATGACACATCACTCATTACTATGCATTTGATTTGACACGTCTTTTTAAAGTTGACACGTCGTATACATTATTTTAAGTGTCACCATTTGCAATAGTACAGCAAGTTACGTGTTATTTTTAACATTAAACTTACAAACATGTAATTTCTTCATTTAAAAATCATTGTTGTACACATACGCAAATAAATTGTAATCTCTCTTATAATAAAAAGTAGAGTAAAGTGCAAAGTATATCTTTTTATTATTATTATTATTATTATTTGCATATTTTCAGAGTTTAGATCTCAGAATGTCTAACTAATTTATATCTTTTTTGTTAGATTTACATCACTCCCACTATTACAAAAAGGCTATAGAGCCCGATTTAAAAGATCCATAAAGCCCGGTTTCGTATAAAGACTCAAAAGGGTAAGGACTCTATGCGTAGAATATATAAAGCCCGGTTTTAAAAACAGGCATCTATGTGATTTTATTTTCACAGTTTACAATCTCTGTCATTAAGTCCTTCTCTCTCTCTCTCTCTCTCTCTCTCTCTCTCTCTCTCTCTCTCTCTCTCTTTTGGGTTTAAGGTAAAATGCATTACACCCAAAAAATTGAAGTACAAAGGCTGAAAAACAGAAAGAATAACAATAAGAATAACAGTAAGAAAAACAGTATGAAAAACAGTAAGAATAACAGAAAGAATAAACGTAAAAAAAATAGTAAAATAATAGTAAGAAAAAAAATAAGAATAACAGTAGTAAGAAAAACAGTAAGAAAGACAGTAAGTATAACTGTAAAAATAATAGTAAGAAAAACATTAAGAAAAACAACAAGAATAACTTTAACAAAAACAGTAAGAAAAATAATAATAACCGTAAGAAAACAGTAATAATAACAGTAAGAAAAACAATAAGAAAAACAGTAAGAAAAATAGCAAGAATAACAGCAAAAAAGACAGTAAGAAAGACAGTAAGAATAACAGTAAGAAAAACAGTAACAATAATCGTAAGAAAAATAGTAAGAAAAACAATAAGAAAAATACTAAGAATAACAGTATGAAAAACAGTGTGAAAAACCGTGAGAAAAATAGTAAGCATAACAATAACAAAAACAGTAAGAAAAACAGCAAGTATAACAGTAAAAATAATAGTAAGAAAAACAGTAACAAAAATAGTAACAAAAACAGTAAGAAAAACAATAAAAAATACTAAAAATAACAGTAAGAAAAACAGTTAGAAAAACAGTGAAAATAAAAGTAAGAAAAACAGTAAAAATAACAATAAGAAAAACAGTAAGAATAACAGTAACAAAAACAGTAAGAAAGACAGTAATAATAACATTAACAAAAATAGTAAGAAAAATGGTAAGAAAAACAGTAAGTATAACAGTAAGAAAAACAGTAAGAATAACAGTAAAAATAACAGTAAGAATAACAGTAAGAAAATCAGTAAGAAAAATAGTAAGAAAAATAGTAAGAATAACAGTAATAAAAGACATTAAGAATAACAGTAAGAACAACAGTAAGAAAAAAAGTAAAAATAAGAGTAAGAAAAATATTAAGAAAAACAGTAAGAAAAACAGTGAGAAAAAATAGTAAGAATAATAGTAAGAATAGCACTAAGAAAAATAGTAAGAATAATAGAAAGAATAAACGTAAGAAAAATAGTAAGAATAACATTAAGAAGAAAAAAAAATTGTAGTAAGAAAGACAGTAAGAATAACTGTAAGAATAATAGTAAAAAAAATAGTAAGAAATACAACAAGAATAACATTAACAAAAACAGTAAGAAAAACGTTAAGAAAAACAGTAAGAAAAACAATAAGAAGAACATTAACAAAACAATAAGAAAAACAATAAGAAAAACAGTAAGAAAAACAGAAGAAAAACAGTAAGAATAACAGTAAGAAAAATAGTAAGAAAAATAGTATTCCCTAACAAACAAACGTTTTTAATGTGACGGAAGTCACATAAAGCCTTCTTTGTAATACCAGACTTTATTAAAGGGGCTTTATTCCACTCTCTGTAGTAATCTCCGATAATAAAGGTCAAACAATTACATCTCTAAAGACTAACGATGCAAATCCTTTATAGTTATTAACGTGGATGTAAGGTGACGTATATTTTTTGTCATTTTTTTTTATTCCAAGCTACCACCAACCCTATTATGCGGAATCCAAAATATTTTGTTCTATTAGAAGATTTTGATAAGTTACTAATAAAGTGATAAATCAGTGTAAACAATTATAGGGAGGATGGTTGTATCTTGGACAAACTACGAAAAACCTCACGTATGCAGTGGGACCTAAGTTAGTAAATAACGGATTCAAGTTGCATAGATAGTTCTTATAGACGCACATTGTTTAACTTTTACTAATCGAGGTATGTAAGTTGGAGGTGGCAATCGAGTCATGTTCAGGTTAGTAGGTTGGTGTAACCTTTACCAAAACACGACCTATTTATTAATAAGAAACTCAACCCTAACCTAGACCTGTAAAACACATGTAACCCGTTCGTGTCTTGTTTAAATTGCTTAAGTAAATACAAAAATAATACAATGATTAAAAAAAACATATAAATAACTTTATAACAATTTCAATATTATCCAAGTTATAATTGTAATTCAGTATCATATTAAGTATATAACACAAAAAAAAAAAAAAAAAAAAAAAAAAAAAAAAAGGGGGAAAAAAAAGAAAAGAAAAAAAAAAAAACATTTTAATCCAAATCTCACATAAAATCTAAGTTATATATTTAATTTTTTAGAGGCTTACATACTTAAACAGGCTTACGGGTTGACCTGCATAATAGTTGCTTAACTTAAACATGACCCATTTATTATACGGGTTAGACGAGTTTACCTATTTTTGACTCAACATGTTGATCCTCAACCAAAATCTCTTAAATTCGTGTCGGTTATCGTGTGATGTCGAAAATTACCACGCCTAGTAAATTGTGTGACTTTTACTCACGACTTTGTTGTAAACTCCGAAAATTTGCAAACGACAAAATGTATTATATGGTTTACTCGAAAAAGTACATATATCACAAAAGAGTTGACAATTAAGTACAATGATATTATATATGAAACTCTAAAAATAAATTATATCCTTGCTTACGAATATCTTTATCTACCTTTTAAAAGATATTTTGATATTTTTACGAATATCTGAATGATCTTTCAGTGTAAAGGAGTCTATATCCTCTTCCCAAATGTGATGACTTAAAGGATCTTCACAAAGAGTCTGTCGATAACTTTAGTGTCAGGGTATTCTAACATGATAATCAAAATAAATATGATCCACAATAAGTTTGTCATTTACCTTTATCATAAGTTTCTCCAAGTTTGGGGAGCTTCTGATCAAAAGAAGTAGACAAGCCAACCAAGAGTCTTCGTGGAAACACATTGTTAAACTGATGCATCTGAGGTGGACTAATGAGGTTGGAAGTTTTCTTGGAACCCCTTTGCCGAAAAACTTGAGCAACATGCCAAAACAAAAATAAAAACCCATACAAAATTTCCCCAAGTTTAATCAATAATATATCATGTGAATAAATATTACCTGAATGTCCCAAACGCAGAACGTAAAATGCTCAATCACAGGTAAGCACTTAAATAGATCAAGGATGAAGCAACCGTAATCAATAGCAATTCTATCATGTCTTGTAGCCTGCAACAACTTAGAATATAATTAGATAAGTAATGAAATCCCATGAGGGTCTATAACTATATTCAAGTAACAAATAACGTACCATGCTAAATGTTTTAATTAATAGAGAATTGGATAAGATATGCATAAGCACTTCTTTAGAAATGATTACATACTCCAAGCATAAGCTTTTAAGGTTACCAAATCCACTGAATGTTGGTAGATGGTATATAGCACAGTCATGGAGATATAGGTCTGTTAATTGATGAAATGAGAAAACACATAGGGGTAGCTCATAGGAACAGCTCAAGTGAAGTTTCTTAACAGTATTTTTCCTCGACAAATGGAGTAATATTTGGTCGATTTCAATACGACTAACATCGTCTGCTTTCATGGAAAGAGAAAACTCAACTATAGGACCCTGGTTGAGTAACAGAACTTGGTGTATAGCATAGAAAAGTTTACAACTCTGGGTCATTTCTTTCCTTAATACTCGCTCAGAGATAGACAGCCGTTTATTCTCAACAGTTGATTCTGCAAATATATCTTTCTCATTAAAAATAAGTTTAAGAATAGTGGTCCAACTGTATCTCCAATCCCTCGAGAGGATACTTGTCCTTGCTGCCTCTTTAATAGGTAGAAGACATAGGATGTTTTCTATTATGGTTGGGGGAAGGGTACTGGTGATTCTATCTGAAGACCAACATTGAGCTTTCATTTTGAAATATTTTTGTTGGGCCAATACTAAATGATGCTGCAAAAAAAATTAGTTACCGCAAAAATCAATTAAAGATAAACAAAGTTTAATAGATCAAAGCATTTGAGTTACAAGCAATATATATCCACTTTATTCTGGATCAATCTACAAAATGAAACTCATACAAACACTTGGAAAATGGTTACCACAACGTGTCTAATTTGGTGCAGGTCTGTGGGTATGTTTCATAATTGATCATATTCTGTATTTTAGTTCAAGTCACTCATTTGGACAGTATAAGGTTTCTACTATGGGTAATATGTAGTTTAATGACTACATTTGATTTTGGAGTGGGTGGCCCCAAGTAGTTTGTAGCTAACGGAATTCAAACTTGAGACCTCTTATTGAAATAGAGTTTGGAAATGCATATTTTTTAAAAATGCAATATACTCAAAAAATTAATAAATAAATAATAAAAAAAAATTGTTGCAAAAATCCAATCATATCCATTTTTCTTCTCATCTGCTTACATGTAAAAAATGCAATATACTTGAATATTTTCAATTTATCTCAAATAAGCATTCTCAACTACTTATTTACCTCAAAATAAGTCTACTTCCGTTTATTTAATAAGTGACAGCCACATAAACATACCCACAAACAAGAAATCCCAAACATCCCAATGTTATTCATTTGGTACTGGCCCGTTTGGTTTGTAGATGGGTTTAGATTAGGATTTGGATTTAAATGTAAAGTTGTGGATTAGGATTTGGATTTTGATTTGATGTATGAGAGAGAAAATAATATTTAATGATATATATTATATATTAAAGTACAATTAAAAATTATTTATATTAAAAATAAGTTAAAAGAAATAAATATTTTTGTTTTATAATATAAATAACAAGAAAAGACAAAAAATATATGGTAAAAAGAACACACGGTCCCACATGTGTCATAAAAACCACTACCCTACCCAACTTTTCTATATGCCTTAGGCTACAAGTCCAAACCCCAATTGCATAAACACTATCAAACATTAGATTTGCATTTATTAAATCCCAACCCCAGTCAAAACCCACATATCAAACGGGCCCTCAATTTAAAGCATTTTTTTTTTAAATCTTCTTTATGAACTTTGATTAACAACTGACAGCCACATAAACATATATGCTTCATGTGTATTATACTTTTTTTTCCTTATCAACCATCGAAGAGCAATGAAGAGTAAAAAGCATAAAAATAACGAACCCAAATCCTTAATTAAGTCTACAGCTATCCAAAGAATCTGTTTTGATGCAGTGGTAAAGACTACCGTTTGGGTTATTTGGGTGTTTCAAATCAAAGTTTGCTTTGATTCAAACTACGGTTAGACCACGTGCATCCTTAATTAAATCTGCAGCTATCCAAATAATATCTTTTGACTCAGGTGTACGCGGTCTAACCGGGTATCATGTGACTGTTTCTAACCCTTCCCTTGCCACCCCAAAATATGTACATGGTGAGATTTGAAACCTTAACCTACTGTAAACACAAGTCTACCATGAAAACTCAAAAGTAGTCATTACAACTTTATGCAGCACATACATGTTATAAAAACATATTATCCTAAATCAGTTACAAAACGCTCATTTAAACACCCTTTTGGACTATGTTTTTATTCGCACATTTTATCAGTCACTTGTAATCCACAGAAACCAGAAAACCAGGTATACATATGATGCACATTAAACTAAGTAATTCTGCAAATATGAATTCATGATAAAGCTCTATCTAACAGATGAATACACAGTTTTGTTTGTATATAAATATACTAAATAAGCCCAAAACACAAAAATAAAAATAAAAGTTGATCAGCAGCCGTAAAATAACAAAACGAATACACTTGGTATTACTTATATTGAAAATAGGAAGCATAAATAACTCATAAATATTTTTGTTAAAAAAGAAAAATTAATTAAACATACAAGCTTTGAAGACGAAAGAGGTTACAACTTACAAATGAACTCACCTCGATCTGCTACGAGTACTGATTTAACACTTTTAAGTAGTCTGTAGGGTTAATGAAAATGTATTGTCCTTGTATTAATTTTTTTACCCGTTTATGAAAAGTTTTTTTTTACCCGTTTAAATTTAGGGTTAATGAAAATGTATTGTCCTTGTATTAATCGGACATTTTTTCCCTATCAAATCACACAACTTTTTAAGTATATACTAACCTTTTAAGTATATACTAAATTTAGGGTTAACTGCATGAAAATGTAAACATTGTCAAATCCGAAACCCAACCGATACAAATTTGATTTTCGGTCGGTTTGGTCCACTTTAAATTTGGTCTAGTTCGATTTTGGGTTTTAACTTCAACACTATTTTAGAATAAGAAAGGAAAGTTGAAAATAACATAATTTGTTTCTTTGTGTTGTAGGTGAAAAATAGACATTTGAAGTTTTTGACTTGAGAGTAGTTTAAATATAGAGATAATTAACAAGAAAAGAGTATGATAAAGAAACAAAAAAAAACATGTTACATGAAGTAACCAAGCTATACGCACATTAACCCAACAATAAGAAGAAAAAAAATGAAGATCGATGCTCTCACTGAACCGGATTAGTAGCATACGAGCTATTCCCATAGTCACCCTTAAACACACCCACAACTCCATTTCATGAATGTATAATTGGATCTACTACTATTAATAGTTCCCAAGTATTGCGAAACTCAGGGAAGATATATATATATATATATATATATATATATATATACTATATATATATATATATATATATATATATATATATATATATTATATATATATATATATATATATATATATATATATATATTATATATATATATATATATATATTATATGCATCTTCATATAAGGACTAGAGAAATACTCGAGCAAAGCGACGCATATAGTGACAAATAATTGTACATGCAAACTATGGTTTTTGGGTGTGACCCAATGCAACACTTATGGGTTCAATTCTGTAGTCATTGGGGGGGGGGGGGGGGGGAAAATTCTATAGGTTATAAACGAAAATTGATAAAAATTTGAAAATTTGAGGATCAAACAACATTTAAAAGCTTGAGTATATATGGATTTTGTTATCGTTTTTCAAGATTTCAAATTTCAAGAATAAATAGAAGTCATCCGCCTTTATATATAGTAAAATATAGATATAGATATAGATATAGATATAGATAAAGAGAGTGCTTAGGTTGTGTGATATAAGCCATGCATAAATAATGCATTATGTAGTGGTTTTAGATATCAAAAGATTAACCAATTAACGAAAATCTTAAAAGAAGTAAAATTTAACAAAAGAAATTAATTAGAGAAAAGTTGAGTGGGAACTTTTTCCCATACTCCTGTAACATCCAACCAAATGAAACCAAAGCCACTGCAACTTAATGTGCAGAAGCTGACAATGAAAATACTTATAGAATAAACCAAAGAAATCCAGAAATAAACAAGAAGCAACTTAGCATGATCAGCGGAATGTGATCATTGATCTCAACAGTTTAATCTTGATAAGGTGAGCAATAAATCAAAGCCAATTGCATTTACAATGCAAATATTTAAGAAAGGCGTTCAAAAGTGATTTCCACCAGCGGCGATTTGGGTGGGGTGCTTAAGAGATGGCTTAACATCTTTAACTCATCATACTGAGTAAGCTCATCAGAAACCATTATGCTAACTTTATTGAGGATGGGTGACTTTGCCAAGATAAGTTTTAATAGCTCTACTTCAGTCTTCAAGTTGCTGATGTGGTTTCCAATCTCAAATTCAATCAAATGTCCCAACCAAATATCTGAATAATCTTGCAGCGTAAAGGAGTCTATATTATTATGTTCCCAATAGTAATGACTTATATAGTCTTCACAAGAAATCTGTCAAAATCTGGTGTCAGGATATTCCAGCATAAGAATCAAACTAAATATGATTCACAATATATATGTTTATGTCATTTACCTGTATCTTAAGTTTCTCCAAATTTGGGGAGCTTCTGATCAGAAGAGCAAGAAAATCCAAAGAAGATTTTTCGCAGAAACACATACTTTCAAAACAGACGCATCTGAGGTGGACTAATGAGGTTGGAAGCTGTTGTGGAACTATAACCTCTCTGTTGCAGAAACACTTGAGCAATTGCCAAAACCAAGATTAGAAACCAATTATTTCCCGAGTTTAATCAATACTGTATCATGTAAATAAATATTACCTCAATGAACCCAAAGGAAAACATAAATTCCTCAATCACAGGTAAGCACTTAAATAGCTCAATGATAGTTGAACCATTATCAATTTCAATTAACACAGGTGCTGTATGCTGCATAAAATTAGAATATTTACATAAGTGATGTAAGCCCATAAGGATCGTAATTTATGTTCTGGTAATTAATAACTTACCATGGTGAAGCTTCTAAGTAAAGGAGAATTGTATAAGATATGCATAAGTGCTTTTTTAGAAATGTATACATACTCCAAGCATAAGCTTATAAGGCTACCAAATCCATTGAATGTTGGTGGATGCAAAATAGCACATTCGTCGAGATTTAGGTCTGTTAATTGATGAAATGAGAAAATACATAAGGGTAGGTCATAGGAACAACTCAAGTGAAGTTTCTTAACAGTATTCTTCCTTGACAAATGGAGCAATATTTGGTCAATTTCGATACAACTAAGATCCGCTTTCATGGAAAGGGCAAACTCAACTATAGGACTATGGTTGAGTAACAGAACTTGGTGTATAGCATAGAAAAGTTTACGACTCTGGGTCATATCATTCCTTAATGTTTGCTCAAGAGCAGACAACTGTTCATTCTCAACAGTTGATTCAGCAAACATATCTTTCTCATTAAAAACAAGTTTAGGAATTGAGGTCCAAGTGTATCTCCAATCCCGAGAGAGGATACTCGTCCTTGCTGCCTCTTTAATTGGTATAAGACATAAGATGTTTTCTATAACAGCTTCAGGAAGCGTGCTGATTCTATCTGAGGAAAAACGTTGAGATTTCATCTCAAGATATTTTTGTTGGACCAATTCTAAATTGTGCTGCATAAGAATAGTTACTACAAAAATCAGTTAACAATAAAAGAGTATAACAGATCAATGCATTTGAGTTGTAAGCATCTATATCCACTATGAACCTAATACAAACATTTATTAAATTGCTACTATATGATAAAAATTATAGTAGTTTGGTGTGGGTATGTACTTATGCTTATATCTAGTAACATTACTTCTTTGTTTTGTCAAGGTTTATATAACATCACATAATCACTTACAAAACTCTAGTCTAAACATCCCAATGTAATTCATTTATGACTCAAATTAAAAGAGACACACTTTACAATTTCCTTTCTTTTTTGTGTTTGGGTTTTGCTAATGACAATTTTATAGCTAATAATAGTCATTACATAATCATCCATGGATGACCATAACTCGATCGATGACAATCCATATAATAAGGGCACACAACTAACATTGAATGATTAATTAACTGCAACAAATTATAGTTAAAAGTATCTAATAAACCATAGCCCTTCGTACCCTCATTAGCAAAACAAATCATTTCTCATAGATGGATGTAATATTTCTTATCATCATATTAATAAAGATGAAATGAACAACAACAACAACAACAAAGATCATAAGAAATTATAAATCCATCATTAAGTCTAAAGCTATCAACATCAACCAATAAAAAAAAAATGTTAAAATTAAGCTTGGGGTTTGATTATTACCTTTGCAATCTCAACGCCGAACCCTAGTAAAACATTGATATACGAGTCTTGGCGGTTTTTGTGCATATTTGAAGTTTGAGAAATTTGGGCCTAATTGGGCCATCGATGAAAACGGGATTTCTTTCTTTAAGAGAATCCATCTTCAGTTTACTCGCACATAGCGCCTTAAACTTATCAAGTTTCCGTAATTTAATTTAATTTTTATTTTTTGAACCGCAATTTTTCACATCCTATACCACCTATTTTACAATACTAGGCGAGTACAAGTGTATAGCAACGGAATTTTCTAGCGGCAAACATTTATAGTTGCGATATTGTGGTAAGTATTTCGTGTAATGTTCAAACATAAAAAGTGAAAATATCAAAATGTAATTGCAAAATGTTGTAACATTCGATAATTTAACTAAAACAATAATTCTTAACATGTATCAAAGAACATATAAAAACACTTAGTGAAACTGAAAATAAAACATGAAAATCAATTATGAGATAACTAACAATGCACGTTAGTCGTCACGTAGATTTAGATGGTGGTAGAATTACAGCCATGTACACCCTTCGCATTTTAATGTTCAACCATGTCCAACCATTTTCAACATTTCTCTTTTTCACATTTGACTGTTTTTCTTTTATATGTGGTAAAGATATCTCACAAATGACTCCAGTAAGGCTTGAACACACAACCTTTAGGTTGGTGAGAAACTCTAGGGGTGAGCATCTGGTCAATACCGACTCGGCCCGACCTGAACCGAGAAATCCCGAAACCGAATACCGAACTGAAATTACTCGGTTTTACTCAGTTCGGTTCGGGACAAGTCAGTTTCAGTCGGTTTTGGTTGTTTTTTCTCGGTTTTTGGCCTGAACCGACCCAAACCGAGAATTCCGAAACCAAATTTCGGGGAAAACCTAAATCGAAAACCGAACCGAGTATGGTCGGTTCGGTTTCGGTTCACTCGGTTCGGGCCGGTTCGGTATTCGATGACCCAAGTTGATGAGATAGGGTCATTTGTGAGTCAACCGGGCCACCTATTTTTCATATCCTATACCACCTATCTTACAATATATCTCACAGATGACTCCAGCAAGGTTGATGAGGAAGAAATATTTTGTTGAATTATTCGATAAAAAGTCATGTCCCGTTCAGGTTTATCAAATTGGGTCATCGAATAACCGGCAGTTTAATCCGGTTCTCAAACAAAGAAAAACATGGTCACATCCGCCACGGTCTCCGATCCGGTTCCCGGATCCTGCCGAGTCAACCAAGGTTTTAAAACATTTTCCACCACTATCCATAGTTCCCATGAATTGCGAAAACTGGGGAGACAGGCATGTTCATATAATGAGGGATATTGCTTGAATTGTCTGAGCTCTCTACGTGAAATGCTTAATATAATGATTATATAAACCCAAAGATTTGTTGGTCTAGTCTCGTCTATAAACAATTGAATAAGGAAAATATACTAAGTTTATTTATTAAACAATCATTAGTTTTACACACTTGGTTTACATGGTACTTATACTTTTCTAATCGACACTATAACTATTCTAACAGACACAACGGTTCAAGTTTAACTGCCATAACCGAAAATAACTGTCATTCGGTTATAGGCTTTATTTTTGACACACTAGGACCCTACACTTTACACTTTACATATATGACTCTAAATACTTGACTTTCATGGATAGTAAATTAGTATCCAATACTCCCTCCTAATTTATTAATCCATGCCTTCGATATCTTCAAGCTCCATCATCTTTATCTTTGAACTTTGGCTTGTTTCCACTTCCTTTGTCTTGATCTTCAACGCGAACTATGTTTTGAACTTCTTTTTCCTTGTCTTCAATCTCATCTCGATCATCTTTGTCTCCTTTGTCACTATCTTCCTTCATTTGTATCATTTCATAATCTTGCATCTCCAATAATCTGTTTCTTTTAGTACTTCTATCATGATCTTCTGGATCAACTTTCTTGTTGCTTGATTCAGTGTCTTTCTCAATCTGGCTCTCCTTTTGAAATCTTGATGGCGTCTCTTGATGCTTCTTGCATTCGCTCTTGTCAATACTTGGTTCTTCTTCTAGATGTTTCTCATCTAAAGTAACTTCATGGTTCTCTTTCTCAAACTGTTCTCTTAACTCTTTCATCTCTTTGCTTATGCAATCTCTCAACTTCTTGAGGTTCTCTAACTCTCTCTGCATTTGTTTCTCAAATGCCATTTCTCTATTTCTTATTTTCTTCTCAAACTCTTGTTTTTCCATCTCTAACTCTTGAAGCATTTCAAACTTCCAAAACTCTAATTTACTCTTCAAATCAATTTCTATCTCTGACCACATATCTTCTAACTTTTCTTTTGGAATTTCATCCTTCTCAATGACAATTCCTTTCCTTCTCGGTTCTTCCTTTAAGGATGTTATCTCCTTTTCATCTTTACTAGTAACCATTAATAGTGCTGGTTCGTCATCTTCGAACACAAGGTTTGCTTTTTCTTCTCTACGGTCTGGTTTTGGACAATTTGCAGCATAGTGTCCAAACTCATGACAATTATAACATTCTATTTCTCTAAAGTCTCTCCTATGGTAGTTTTGATCTCCATGGTTTCTCTTGTTTCTATCATAACTATCTCCATTCTTACTATCTCTTGTGAATCTTCCTTGGCCTCTTCCTCGTGTCTGATTACCACCTCCTCGTCTATCATTTCCATAGTTGCGTTCATAATTTATGTTATTCCCTTGACGTGTGAACAACAATTTCTCACTATTATCTTCCTCACTTCCTTTTCTAAACTTAAGCCTTTCTTCATAAGTCTTAAGTTTTCCAATAATCTCCTCTAATTTTACTTTCTTAAAATCAACAATCATTTCAATGGTTGCTACTACTGGTACAAACTTATTTGGCACTGCATTAAGTAATTTCCGTACTTTTGTTTGTTCATCAAACGTCAATCCACATGTAGCAGCCTTTGTAATAATACTCATCAACTTCCCGACAAATGAATCTATTGATTCATCCTCTTTCATCACAAGTCTCTCAAATTCTGATTTAAGTTGTTGCGAGTGTGCTTGTTGTACATCTTCTGTCCCGATAAATCTAGCCTTTAGTGAATCCCAAATTTCTTTCGCTGTTTCACATCCCGCAACTTACATTTGCAAATCCTCTGGTAACCCTTGAAATAGGTATGTTGACGCCGAACTATCCTTCTTTTCATCAATCTCTTTTGACGTACTTACTCCTTCTACTAAATCCCATACTCCATTTGCCATTAATATCTTCTTCATTCTTAATGCCCATAATGTATAATTTGTATTGCTTAAAACTGGGCATTGATATGATGGTAATGATGTGGTGAAAACAACTCTGTTTTCGTTTTTATCTCCCGTCATATCTTTCGATTTGGTTTTCCTCTAAGACCAATATAATTCTAATAATAGTCGAACTTAAAATTTTCTGCCTAATCACAATAATCCTCAAACAATTCTAAACGTTTTCTAATACGAATTGTAATAGAAAAAAATCTATTCTACTAATAGAGAAAAACTAGTATTAAGAAATATAAAACCTGTAATTTCTCTTGGGCCTTTGAAATCTTGTGGGCTTTATGGCGTTCCTTTTGTTCCTAAATAAACTGCTATCCTTTTCTATCCCAAAAAGCCCGCTATCCCAAAATAAAAGCCCGCTTCTGCTTCATCTTCGTTACTTCTTTCTCCTACACGCAATTAGGGCACAACTCTGGTCGCCCCTTTTCTATCTTCTGGTTTTCTTCAATCAAATGGTGGTGGTGGTTAATCGGTGTTTCAACTTTCTTCTGTGATAATGATGGTTACTTGGTTACTCTTGTCTGTTCTCTTTTCAAAGCACACGGTGGTGGTTTTTGCACAACCGGTACGTTTTTTCCCCTTCTCTTTTGTGTTCTCTGATTCGATCTTGTCTTTAATCGAATCGTGTTTGATTCCTCTGAATCAAGACTCTTCTCTGTCTTTCTCTTCTTGATTGATTCCCTGAATCAATTTCTTCTTTTCCCTTTTCTAGAACGATTCCCTGAATCGTTGGTCTTTCTTCTCTAAAACGATTCCCTGAATCGTTGGTCTTCTTCTCTATCTCTGGTTCGAACCTTTGGCTCTGATGCCAACTGTTGGTCTAGTCTCGTCTATGAACAATTGAATAAGGAAAATATACTAAGTCCCGAAATAAATAGAAGCAGGAGTGGGGTTTATCCCTTAAGGAGAAAAGTCCGAGGCTTGCATACTGCCCAATTGGATGTCACTGTGGGCTCGGATAACTAACTACTAACTCGCCGTTCAAAAAAAAAAGGAAAATATACTAAGTTTATTTATTAGGGTACTTATACTTTTCTAACCGACACTATAACTATTCTAACAGACACAACGGTTCAAGTTTAACTGCCATAACCGAAAATAACTGTCATTCGGTTATAGGCTTTATTTTTGACACACTAGGACCCTACACTTTACACTTTACATATACGACTCTAAATACTTGACTTTCATGGATTAGTAAATTAGTATCCAATAAGATTAACCAAAGAAAATCTATAAACAAGTACAAGATGCAAATTCCCAACAATTTTGTGGTGACATGAAGCAAATTGCATTCATAAAGCACATATTAAAACTTAGCCGAGTCTTCATCGTGGAGGACGATCAACAATAATGTCTACGACCGTTGATAGCACGTGGGGTGCGTAAGAAAAGTCTTAACATCTCCACCTCTTCATTTATAGAAACGTCATTGTCAAGCACTATACTCACCTTCTTTAGCACGGGTGACTTTGCCAAGATAAGCTTCACAAAAACCAAATCTGGCTCCATATTGCAAAAATTTATTATCTCAAGTTCATTTAGAGTTTCCAACCAAAGATCTTTATAATCCTCCAGTTTAACTGAGTAATACTCCAAATCATATGGTAGATCTTTATAATATTCGGTGAGCATCTATCAACATCTCTCAAGTCAATGTATTTTGGCATAAGAATCAAAGTACATTTGATAAATAGTGATGTATTTTATTTACCTGTAGCTTAATTTTCTCCAAGTTAAGGGACGATCTGATAAAAATAGCAAGATAAGATAACATTGCGTCATTGAAGAAACACACGCCTGCTAAAGTGAAGTATTTGAGGTGGACTAATGAGATTGGAAGCTCTCGTGGAATCGCAATTTCTGAGTAATCCTTGAACAACAGACCAAAACAAAGATTAACAACAACACAGTTATTATTATCCTACAACTTGAAACTGAATGACCAAAGCATCGGTTGCTTCCACTTGTGGCCTTCTTCGAGCGCCTTGACACCTTAATATCAACTCACCCCCTCTTCCACAAGTCGAAATGGCCAAGGCTTTATAATCGGGTATAACTCGGAAGCCGGCTTGTGCTGGATTCCTGCATATTAAACATATATCATGTCAATAAATATCACCTGAATGGAAAACATTGAAAGAGTAAGAACTTCAATCATTGGTAAAAACTCGAATAGATCAAAAATGGTGGTATCACTCGAGTTGCCAAATGGGACAGTCATAATTCCTGACATTATCTACAGTAGCTCACGAATATTCAGTTAAAAAATATGAAAGGCAGTGAAGTTCAATATTCTTGTTAAAATTTGAACTTACGAGAGTGAAGCTCTTAAGTAATGGAGATTTGGATATCAGCTGTAGAATATTTTGTGTGTCAGCGCCTACATCCTCCATATGCAAGCTTGTAAGATTACCAAATCCACTTGATGTTGTTCGATGGTCAAGACTACAATTTTGGAGGTGCAGGTGTGTCAGCTGATTCATTGACAAGAGAGATAAGGTACAGAATACGTATACCAATCTCTTATGTTAAATGTAAATTTCTTGAGAGTATTCTTGTTCCTTGACAAAGGGAATAATATATGGTCCATTTCAACACATGTGTCATCTGCATCATCCATAGAAAGGGTGAATTTATGTATTGGACCCTGGTGCATCATTTCAAATTTAATTAGTTACTGATGATTTTAATTTGCACATATGAATTCATAGTAAACAAAGTAATTCATACCTTTTGAAAAAAGATTCAGATTTTTTTTCCAGTCAGGGATGAAATGTGAAATAAGAACCCCGCTTGTTATACATGACACATCACTCATTACTATGCATTTGATTTGACACGTCTTTTTAAAGTTGACACGTCGTATACATTATTTTAAGTGTCACCATTTGCAATAGTGCAGCAAGTTACGTGTTATTTTTAACATTAAACTTACAAACATGTAATTTCTTCATTTAAAAATCATTGTTGTACACATACGCAAATAAATTGTAATCTCTCTTATAATAAAAAGTAGAGTAAAGTGCAAATTATATCTTTATTATTATTATTATTATTATTATTATTATTATTATTATTATTATTATTTGCATATTTTCAGAGTTTAGATCTCAGAATGTCTAACTAATTTATATCTTTTTTGTTAGATTTACATCACTCCCACTATTACAAAAAGGCTATAGAGCCCGATTTAAAAGATCCAAAAAGCCCGGTTTCGTATAAAGACTCAAAAGGGTAAGGACTCTATGCGTAAAATACATAAAGCCCGGTTTTAAAAACAGGCATCTATGTGATTTTATTTTCACAGTTTACAATCTCTGTCATTAAGTCCTTTTTCTCTCTCTCTCTCTCTCTCTCTCTCTCTCTCTCTCTCTCTCTCTCTCTCTCTCTCTCGGGTTTAAGGTAAAATGCATTACACCAAAAAAATTGAAGTACAAAGGCTGAAAAACAGAAAGAATAACAATAAGAATAACAGTAAGAAAAACAGTATGAAAAACAGTAAGAATAACAGTAAGAATAACAGAAAGAATAAACGTAAAAAAATAGTAAAATAATAGTAAG